>BLSH010338011.1:406958-420785 GCA_018402905.1 Glandirana rugosa | reverse complement strand
CCTGCGCGCACTCACAAGCGGCGGCGGCGCGTGCGGCCGCTGCACGCTGCGTGGGCGTGCCCGCGGTTCGGACGGACTCGATGTCCGCTCCTGACCCGCGATCGCCTTACAGAGCTGTAGAACGGGGAACCGCCGATGTAAACACGGCGGTTCCCCGCTCTGTGAGAGGGGGACAAGCAGATCTACTGATCCCTGTCACTGGGATCAGTTAGATCTGTCATGTCCCGGCCAACCCATCCCCCCCACAGTTAGAACACACCCAGAGAACATTGTTAACCCCTTCACTGCCCCCTGCAGGTTAACCCCTTCACTGCCAGTGACATTTACACAGCAATCAGTGGACATTTAAATTTCTGATCGCTGTATAAATGTCATTGGTCCCAAAAAAGTGTCAAAAATGTCCGACATGTCCGCTGCAATATCGCAGTCCCAATAAAAATCGCAGATTGCCGCCATTACTAGTAACAAAAAAAATAAATAAATAAAAACGCCATAAATCAATTCCCATAGTTTGTAGACGCGATAACTTTTGCGCAAACCAATCAATAAACACCGATTGCGATTTTTTTTACCAAAAATATGTAGAAGAATATAAATCGGCCAAAACCGATGAATAACTGTTTTTTTTATTTTTTATTTTTGGATATTTATTAGAGCAAAAAGTAAAAAATATTGTTTTTTCAAAATCGTCGCTCTTTGTTTATGGCACAAAAAATAAAAACCGCAGAGGGGATCAAATAACACCAAAAGAAAACTCTATTTGTGGGGAAAAAAGGACATCAATTTTATTCGGGTACAACGTCGCACGACCGTGCAATTGTCATTCAAAATGTGACAGCGCTGAAACCTGAAAATTGGTCTGGGCAGGAGGGGGGTTTAAGTGCCCAGTAAGGAAGTGGTTAAATTGGCGCCGTTTGCCGCCGAGTAAACCGGAAGTGACGTCGCTTCTGGAATTTGCAGAAGGAGACCCGATCGGAGCCGATTACGCCTTCTATCAGGTCTCCTTCCAGCCAGCGGAGGCGCCGGATCGTCACTCCGGTCTCTCGTTGGGACGGGAGGCCGGAGAAGAGCGGCGGAAGGCGGCGGGAGGGGGGGGGATGTCCCCTCCCGCCCCCTGGGATAACGACCGAGCGGCTCCCGAGCCAGGTTGGTCATTATCCCTGGATAGCCCACCGTCCGCTCTAAAAAATGATACCGGGATATAGCCTGCAGCTGCAGGCTATGTCCCGGTAGAGCCGCTCAAACCCAGCTGCTGCCTATTTACGGCGCTGGTAGGGAAGTGGTTAAAAACCCATCAGTGCAGCCTCACCAGTTCTCATCAAATGCAGCCTCACCAGTGCTTGTATGCCACATACAGCAGGGATGCAGCACTCCGTCAGGGAGCTTTGATTTGAATATCATGGCGGCTGCTGTAACAAAGTCCCGCCTCCTAGGCTGGCTCCTGTGATAGACATCACACTGATTCAATTTCCCGGCATTGGATCAGTGTGCTGTCTACCACAGGAGCCACAGGACTTTGTTACAGCTGCCCCAGGCACTTTAGATGGAAGCTCTATGTCACAGCGGGAGATCCACGCTGTGTGTGACATACAGGCGGGGGGGGGGGGGGGTTTGGGACTCTTGACAGGGGATGGCATCATTGCAGTCGCGACTCAGCTGTTCTCTGCATCAATGCAGAATCGTTTAATCGGTGCACCGCGATTCAGCCCTAAACTATTATTTTCAACACCCTTGGTGTCAAGTCTCAGTATTTGTACCTTCACCTGTTTTGGACACCATGATATAGAAATTAATGGTTTAACACATTTCCAAATATAATCTTTAAAGTCAACCCAAAAAATGAAAAATGCAGATGGAGCTAAACAGAGTTAAACTAAAAAAATCAAGTTTTCTTCACCTAGACTCGTAGTCCAGATATCTAATTAGTGAGGTGGACCTCGCTCCTTCATCATTTATGCTTGGCCTCGGGGTCTCTGTAATCATTTGCTAGTCTCCCAGTATCATTCGTTATGTGTGTAAAACTCACACCTATTCTTAATAATTTATGTTTTTAGAAAGAAAACGTCTCATCTAAAGAATAAAAGGAATCCTTTTACATTTTGTGAACTGCCAGGATAAGGATTTTCTCTAATTTCGTGCCCTCAAACCAAAGTAAATTAGTGGAAAGCAAAAATTTACATTCAGCAAAAGTATGACTTGTATGATTGCTCTAACACCCATGTTCTTATCTTTTCAGGTTTTTAGGAGTCATGCCTGCCTACAGCACAGTAGACGATGCCCTTACAACCAAGGTGGTAACATTTTATGAGCATAAAACCGCATCTGACGTTCCATCTCACCAGGCTACTGTTCTGTTATTTGAACCTTCAAATGGCAGTTTAAAGGCAGTAAGTATAATGTTTTTACTGTGTATTTATTGTATATAACATTTTTTTAATATCAGGAAATTCCAGTAGGGGGAGCTGTAACCATTCATTTTGAAGGGTTTTTACCACTTTGAGTTTATAATATGCATTACTAGAAGGTTGCTTGATTAGGAACTAGTTAAACTCTGTGCGTAATGCGTTTGTTTGTTTTTCTTTCTTTTTATTCCTAAATGCATTATCTCAGTTGTTGCCATGCTGGCTTCCCGAAAAGTAATAAACAGAAAAAAATGCTTATCTTTCTTGACAGATTATTTCTGATTTTCAGATTAGCACTAGATCACGTCATTGTCATAGTTAAATAATGTGCAACATTAACGTACAAAAATTTGAATTGCAGATATGTTCACTATATGTGTAAGCCATAAATAAAGGTCTCAATAAAGAATGTTTGTCACAAAGAAGTAGCTATTTTGTAGACTATTTCCACTTACCAGGATTAACAGGAGTGAAATATGATGGATATAATTGGGTCTGATTTGGGGCTCCTTCACGCCTGTCCTTGGGAGGGAGGGTGGTTGGCCCTCGTTTTTACTGCACCCCACCCGACTGTCCCCTTAATGCAGAATGTCACTCAAAAAGTGAAGTTTCGCTGGTTTGCTCTCTCCCTCCAGCCTGTAACTGAGTTACGTGTGCATTATTATTTTTTTTTTTTTTTACGTTCTAATGGCAAAGCCTCATTTTAGAGAGTAAGGACAGCATTAAGAAAACTTAAAGAAATAAAATAAATGTCACTGTAAAAATATAAACTTAGATTTCCATAAGGCTAAGCTTGCTCTGCATGTGAGAGTAGCATTTCAGATGGAGGATCGGTATGGTGGGGCTGACCTTTATCCACCATCTGTCTGCGATCAAGAGGTTGCTGATCCCGAGACACTTTCTAGGCATTGTAGGATACTAACTAACTTTGCTACGATAGCAGCTATGAGATTAGGTCCACGTAAGGATCTCCATAGGGCTTGCAATCCCATCATGGTGAAATAATAGAATGAAGAGGCAGAGAGCTTTTCAGGAGCTGAAGGCAGCATTGTAAAGGGGACTGGTGTCAATCACCCCCAACTTTAGTTGAGAACTTTTTGTGCAAACCGATGCATCTGGTGTTTGGTCTGGGAGCAGTCTTTTGCCAGGAAATAAATCCTGAAGGTAACCCCTGCAAATATAACTGTTCCGTAGAGGGAAGAGAGTGTCTGGTGGATACTAGACTCCTTGAAGTATTGCTTTTTGGGCACACTGTTCAGACTGATTACAGACCACTCTCCACCACAGTTGAACAAAGGGAACAATGCAAGGGTTACAGAGTGTTTTTTGGCTCTGAAAGACTTCAATTTTTTTGTAGAACAGAGGCCAAGTAAGCAATAGAGGAATGCAGATGGACTATCATGCGTCCACTCTGTATCTTGGTAAAATATGCTCCTTCCTGCAGGTTTGAGTAGAGGGGGTGGTTATGTCAGGCACTAACTGGCAGGGTTGTGGGTGGTGTGTACTGATCACCTAGGTTTCTCACGCACACACGGTGAGAGGCTCCAGGGTCTGCTATGACGGAAACCAACTTTGTTGTTTCTTCAGATCCTAAGATGTTCTGGTCTGGCTCCTGGAACCCAGAGGCTTTGGGTGGGATAAATCCTCCAGTCCTAGATCCTTTAGGCCTGGTTCATACAATTGCTATTTCAGATGCTTTTTGAGTCGCACAGAATCACATGGCAAGGGTAATCACATTGTTTTCAATGGTGTCCCTTTAAATCAATGCGATTTTAGAAAAGGTTCCTGTACTATTTTGGTTCAATTCCAGTATGCTTTTTGGTCCCATAGAATATACAAACCCTATCAAAGTTACATTCAAGTAGCACAACATAATTGCACTGAAAGTCGGATCAAAATTGTATTGCAGCAGTGTGAACCTAGCTTTCTGCTGTGGACTTGCTGTACAAAGTCCTCCTGCATCGAAATGTGTCTGATGCCTTGTTGAAGAATGGTACAGAACAAACCTGCTCGGACTGTACAGGATTTCTCTCCCTCATGCATGGTTTATCACTATGTGCAAAACTAAAGATGGGCACTAACCCTTCACAAAAATATATTCATGGGATATCCTATACAAATCGTGAACAATTACCCACATTGTGATCAATCAAAAAGTACTTGCATTCAATATAAAGTCCAACAAAAACAAATGAAGTCTCCCAATCACTGTGATCTTGTAGAATCAAAGATGAAGTGAGAAAATCTTCTTTTTACATAAAAAGTGCTCCCCCACGTTCAGATAAAATCCTCACTCACCAGATAATAGTGGCCAACATTGCAGCCAAGAAGCTAGCTTGGGTGTCAGGTCCTCTACATGGGGAATCTTTAGGCAAACCAGCTCATGAACTCTTATTCACGGAGATAAGTGAACAAAGCCCAGAAAAGTATATCCAATGTGTAGTAAATTTTATTAAGAGAGATTAAAAACAAGCATTTTATGCACTCAGATGAAGCCGGTGCCAGTGGGGGCACCAACACAAACCGCTCATTGGGGGTATCCTTTCCATCACACCACCGCTTGTAACCACAGAGCCAGCATGCGTTCCAAGAGACCGGATATGATGATAAAGGACCAAATGTGATATTGGCAGCTAATTGGTTCATTTATTTTTGCTGGACTTTACAGTGGGGCAAAAAAGTATTTAGTCAGCCACCAATTGTGCAAGTTCTCCCACTTAAAAAGATGAGAGAGGCCTGTAATTTTCATCATAGGTACACTTCAACTATGAGAGACAGAATGAGAAAAAAAAAATCCATAAAATCACATTGTCTGATTTTTAAAGAATTTATTTGCAAATTATGGTGGAAAATAAGTATTTGGTCAATAACAAAAGTTCATCGTTTTTTTCCCCACTGTATATTGAATTTGAGTACTTTTTGATTTATTACACTGTGGGTAATTGTTCACTATTTGTATATGATATCACATGAACAGGGCTTTTTGAAGGGCTAGCGCCTATATTTTGTTTTTGCACATATTGAAAGTGTTTTTTTACACTTAAAATGGTTGTAAAGGCAGAAGGTTTTTTTTTTATCTTCATATATTCTATGCATTAAGATAAAAAGCCTTCTGTGTGCAGCAGCCCCCCCAACACTTACCTGAAGTCCCTCTCTGTCTAGCGATATCCACAAGTGTCTCAGCCATCTGAGATTCTCCCTCCTGATTGGCTGAGACACAGCGGCACCATTGGCTTCCGCTGCTGTCAAAGTCAGCTAGCCAATCAGGGGAGAGGGAGCGGGGACAGGGCTCCATGTCTGAATGGACACAGGGAGCTGTGACTCGGCTCGGGTGACCCCATAGCAAGCTGCTTGCAGTGGCGGCACTGAACAGCAGGGAGGGGACAGGATTACAGAAGAGGGACCCAAGAAGAGGAAGATCGGGGTTGCTCTGTGCAAATCCGCTGCAACAGAGCAGGGAAGTATAACATGTTTGTAAAGTCTCGTTTTTTTCCTATAAAAATAACAATCACTTTAAAGGGGCAGCTGCCTTTATTTTTGCTTCATTATTTGTGGGGTGGCACCCTCTCATTGTTGCATGGTTTTATCTGTGTTTTTTTTAACATGTTCATCTTGGTATGATTAAAAATAATAATAATAAATATAATATTAATAGTTATATTCAGCACATCTCTGGATAGAATACTTCCATGATTTCCACATGTTTTTTTATGCCGTTTAAAGCAGTTGTATCCCCCGGCTACAGTTAAACTTATAATAAGGCTTACCTGTAGGTAAAATTAAGATCTCCTAAACCTATATGGTGTAGAAGATATTTGCCCTGCATGCTGACATCAGTTGAAAGGAATGGATGGTACTGCGCAGCCTATTTCTGTAGGTGTCAATATATAGTGATCTCATACGTTATTCTGATGTAAAAATATACGTGTATGATGTAAAAATATATACAATGATGAGGATAACGCATGTAAAAATATATAGGTATAAATAGACAATATAAAGTGCAATATACAATAAATCCTTCAATAAAAATGCAGTGGGTACAATCTTATAAAAGCATTGGCTATATAAAGCCTAAAACATTAAAAATGGCAGTGATGTAATCCAGTGATTAAAAGTGACAGTGAAGATATAAAACAGTAATTGTAATAGATTGAAATTCAGCAAATAGTTTCACTCTTAAAAAGTCCTAATTAAAACTGTAGTGATAGTGATAACTGTGATTCGTGTTCCAAGTGTTCATATAAAATCATTGCTTCATTTGAGTGCAGCGAATCTCTTTTGCAGGGGGGTGTTCACCCCAAGAGGATTCCTTCAGTGAGTGCTCCGATCGAGTAAGTGCTCACAGAACTCTCACCTTGTTAGTTAAGATCATGTGCGCATCATGGTTTCTTTGGGTCCTATTCCTCACTTCCACGCTTCCTTCGAGTCTCGGACTGGGCAAACGATCGGTACGACCATTCGGTCGCTCACCCTCTCCTGTGGTCCTAGAACGCCATGCGTCTCAGGCAATAGGGAAGAGACAAGACGCTCTCATGGTGTAGTATTGTAAAATAGTAGTATTTATTTACCCAATTAAAACCATAAAAAAGGTATCCAAAAAGCTACAAAACTTTAAAATATACACAGCGGTGTCTAAGCACCTTTCACTGTGTCTCCAGCAATACAGGAAATGGCCTACGCGTTATGTCATGTGACTTCTTCAGGGCTATGGATTGGATGGTATTGCTGTCATTTATAGCTGGTTACCAGGAAGTGGTCCGGCGGCCATTTTGGTGTGGACTGCGTATGCGTGGCGGCCATTTTGCTGGGGATCAGCTTGATACCTGCTCTGCTGACACCTCTGGTCTGACAGGGCGGAGATGCACAGAACTGACAATTAAGATGAATCAGTTCTATCGTGTGTGTGGACAAGCCTTAAAACAATCTTAAGCTAGTATGTGCGTAAATGTAGCACCACTATGGAGACAAAGAGAATGTGGTGGGACATAAGATAATTTAAGACAATTAAGATAAATCCGTTCTATCGTGTGTGTGGACATGTTTTAAAGCGATCTTAAGCTAATATGTGCGTGAGTGAAACACCACTAAGGAGACGATGAGAATATGGTGGGACATAAGATTATTATATTTATTATTATTTAGGAGTCTTTTAAACATCTGGGCGCTTTTTAGGCACTTACCACTACACACTACAGGGGTATACCATCTCCAGATAGCATGTTTACTATCTCCCTATAGATAAAGCCACCCAAATACATGAACACTTCATACTATTTTATTGATAGCGCTGTACAGGCACTTTAACATTTTGGTGAGCTCTGCACAGGCACTTGCGGTGTTCATCCTCCATTCTTAGTGGGAGTGATATGTCCCAGCACTATCACCACTCATGTATTTTGACATATGTGCGTCCATACTAAAGGATTATCTTTTTTATAGAAACGGCATATAATAATCTTATGTCCCACCATATTCTCATCGTCTCCTTAGTGGTGTTTCACTCACTGTTTTATATCTTCACTGTCACTTTTAATCACTGGATTATATCACTGCCATTTTTAATGTTTTAGGCTTTATATAGCCAATGCTTTTATAAGATTGTACCCACTGCATTTTTATTGAAGGATTTATTGTATATTGCACTTTATATCATCTATTTATACCTATATATTTTTACATGCATTATCCTCATCATTGTATATATTTTTACATCATACACGTATATTTTTACATCAGAATAACGTATGAGATCACTATATATTGACACCTACAGAAATAGGCTGCGCAGTACCATCCATTCCTTTCAATTACATTGCTTATATTGTCATATAGCTAGGTACAGCAGCAACCTAGTCCACTTGCACCACTCCTATCATAGTAGCGCGAGGATACCCCTACCATACTATGCTGACATCAGTGACGCATGCAGTCTGAAAGTCCGGCGGATCGTGCCAGAAATTCAGAGTTCCTTACCGGAATGGAGAACTCCTGCGCATGCGTGGCAGTGGCTCATTGCGGCTTCGGAGCCAGCGAACCCGGAAGGGAACATGTCGGCTCCCTCAGCCGTGACCGGAAGCGGCTGTGGGGGTCTCGTTCGAAGGCAAGTATTTCATAATGTGCCAGTTTGCGATTGCGATACTACCACATTATGCTATTGTCTAGCAGGGATTTTTTTTGTTCCCAGCGGGTTTGCTACTGCTTTAAACAGGCTACAAATAGAGGAAATTACTCGCTGATTTGCCAGAAAACGAGTGTGCTCCTAAATTCCTTTTTCGGGTTGCAGCACAACATCTCTGTTGCACTGAAATCCCAGCCAGCATTGTCAGCCCTGCCTTCTGAATTATAAAACTTATCCCTCATCCCCCTCTGTCCTCTTTAACATTCATACATCTGCATTTAACAATGCTGTTATCTTGACTCATAAGGGCATACCACACATTGGGGTTGATTTACTGGAGAGTGCAAAATCTAATGCAGCTGTGCATAGCCAACTTTTAATTTTCGCTTGTTCAATTAAAGTGGTTGTAAAGGCTCAAGCTCTTTTACCGTCATGCAATATTTACCTGAGCCCCATCTCAATCCAGCAATATGCATGAGAGCCTCGGCTTTCTGGGACTCTCGCTCCTCATTGTCTGAGGCAGCAGCGGAAGCCATTGGCTCCCGCTGCTGTCCATCACAGCGAGTGAGCCAATCGGGAGAGGGAGGGTGTGGGGCCGAGCCATGGCTGCGCATGTGTTTGTGTGTCTGAATGGACTGACAGAGCTGCGGCTCGGGAATGAATCTACTTGGGTGCCCCCACAGAAAGCTGCTTGCTGTGGGGGCACTTGGCAGGAGGAAGGGGCCGGGAGCGCTGGTGGGGGACCCGAGAAGAGGAGGATCCGGGCTGCTCTGTGTATAACATATTTCTTATTTAAAAAGCAAGACTTTAACATCCCTTGGAAGCTGACTGGTTTCTATGCACAGCTATACCAGATTTTGCACTCCCAGTTTTAATGAATCGACCGCATAGTGTGTTGGGAAAACGATCTTGGGAGATGAAGTTCTGGTAACGTGATTATGGCATTAGGAAATTATTTTGAGTCTGGTGATGGCATTACAGGGAGTAAAAATAAAAGATGTTGCTTGCTAGAAGGTAAAGGGGGGAAAAAAAAAAATGCTGGGGCACACTGTAAATGTAGAAGGTTTGGGATAACATTTGGGTTATGTTTGGACACATTTAAAGAAGTACCGTAGTAAACTCTTAGCATTTTTTCGTTTAGCACATTGAGCACAATAAATGAAGCATTTCACGGTGAACAATTTGTTAATATTGTTACACTAGCAATTGCAGTTTACAACTTTCAGTGTTGCTTCCCTGAACTTCCAGTCTTCACAGAAAAGAGGGGTAACAGTGGGCAGTGCAGTCTCCAGTCAGTCTCTTGGCTTGGAAAAGGGATGGGGGAGACGGAGGGAGGAACACTGGAGTACCTTGGCATCCTAGAACTGTGTGTTTCACAATTGCATGTAAGTCCCTGCATGCAAGGGTGGCTCCATAGGATTTTGCAAAAGGATGTTTTTTTTCTGGGAGCGGGTACCAGTTTCCTACGCGAGAATGGTGTAAGTTTGGCCTCTCCCTGGCCACAACCCCCTGGGACAAGTCACATGTCCCATGAGGCTGTGGGACCAGTATACAAGCGCAGCCCGTCTAGCATTTACTGCTACAGGGCGGCTGCACTGCACAGGATTGTGTGTGTGTGTGTGTGTGTGTGTATATACATACATACATACATACATACATACATACATACATACATACATACATACAATCCCGAGCCAGGGAGCGTGTGCGCTTACCCGTCGGTGCCATGATTCGTTCCAGCACCGATCAATTAACAAGTCCAGGCTAATGATTTTTGGACTGGACCTGCTGATCGGTTCTGGCGAATCAGCAAATGGCATGTGCCTGTATTTACAATACACAGGCACAGGAAATGATTTAATCTTCTCTCCTAGAGTCCTTTTTCGGATCCAGCATGAGAAGAAAGAACATCTACAGTGAGTAAAAACACTACACTGACACCAGTTCACATAGTTAGGCACATTTAACCCCTAATCCCTGTATTAGTGTCACTGGTGATGCCAGATAGCGTTAGTTTCCCCGCCACATATTCCCAAATATCCCCCTGATCACCCCCCGGATAACCTTTTCACTGCCCTGTCAGCATCATGAGTACAGTGTACAGATTTTTTTTTCCTGATCACTGTATTAGTGTCACGAGTGACATCAGATAGCATGAGCATCAATCCCAGATAGCGTCAGTTTGCCTGCCACATATTCACTAATACTATTTAATCCCTTGATTGGCAGCAACACATTCATCTCCATTACTAGTATAGTGTCTGAACGGATCAATATCTTTGATCAGAACTATACTAGCATCCCCAATAGTATAGTGTTTCCAACAATGCAGCTTTAGCAGGATAACGCCTGACACCTGCCAGCACCTGCGTTTAGCACCCCCCCAACAAGTGTCAGTAGATCACTGTCACTACTGATACACAGTACACAAACAGCAGCATTAGCAAGATCAGGCCTGATCTCTGCTAGCACTAGCAGGTATATATTATTTATCTTGTAGGGGTTCAAGCAGTCCCTGACAGCCAGGTCTTTTTTTTTTTTTTTTTTTTTTTTTTTAACCTATGAGTCGCACTAGGGACCTATAAACTTAGTGGCCAAATTGTCCAAAGAAAGGCACACGAGTGAAGAGGCCTACAGGATTTTGAGCATGGCAGATGAGAGTGATGGGGAAGCCTCACTGTCAGAATCGGGCTCAGAATATGAACCTGTAGAAAGCAGTGGCACCCTGACAGATAGCTCAGACAATGGAGTAGTGGTCCCTGCTAAAGTCAGGCGTACCTGACCCCGTGCCCAGGTTGCTGAGATGGTACAGTTCTATGATTCTCCTATGCAGCAGAGTGCCAGTACTAGTGCTGATCTACCTTTTTGGTGAACTGGTGAGCACCAGCGGCCTAGTACATCCTGGTCTTGGACACACCAGCACTGCAGTAGCACTTGGTGATGTGGCGAGTCCCATAAGTGCCGTCCAAGCTGGTGCGGTGGCTAGCACAAGTAGTGTCCTACAGCCCCCAAGAATGAAAACAGCAAATTTAATTCCCCTTGGTTTTTTTTCTCCCCTCGCCTTTCAGGACAGCACCATGGAGAGAGCGCAGCTCCACCTCTTCACAGGAAACACTGCAGTGGCAACACCCCTGTGACAGGAGTCACTTTGGGCATGGGGCTTGTGGAATCCAGACTACCTCAGAGAGATTGGGAGGCTCCTTGTCCAGCTTCCTGGAGCCCTCTTATGTGTCTTTTAGGGGCACAGGGTGACCGAGAACCCTAGTCTGATCTACGCTGGTCAGGCTCGCCACACAACCACACCGGACTCAGCCTTCTCTTTTATCCCTGTTATTCCGGGTTCTATATGTGTGGTTTGTGATGGAAGGAGGTCTTCCACTGGGGACAGTGATGTTTCTGGACAATATCCCTCAAGAGACATGAGGATAGATTGCACCTTTGGTCTCAGAGCATTGCTAGATGGTTTAAAGTGGGGGTTGCCATGTGGTTAAGTGCATCTGTCCCATTGTTCTATTGGTCTGTCTACCTTGGGAGCAAGGTATTATGGGATGTGCGGGTGTGTGCATATTAACTCTGAGAAGGGAGGGGTGGTTTTCTCCAACGGCCTTCTCTGCTGAAAAGACAATCTAGTGTTGCAATGTTTGAACACTTGTGTGTGTCTCTTGTTACCCTGCCCTCAATAATTATGAGATTGGAGGGGGGATGTGTCCGCTGAATGTTACCTCTGTGTACATGTGTCTCAAACAGTTCCTGTTTTTACCCTATACTGAACGCTTGGGCTAGTGCATGGGAAGGGGAAAAGGGACCTTGGATCGGCTGGTTCTGGATAAAGGAAGCATGTACGGCGGACATAGTCTTGTGGAGAAAGGAGGTCCATCTGCTGCTGGGGAACTAGAAGGGGGGCTGCGTTATCAGGGCAGTGTGAGGGGGTGGCAGTACCTTCTGTTTTTTTCTTCCTTTCTGGACCAGCCCAGCACCCCCCCAGCACAGGAGGGGGGTGTTCCGGTGCCGCCTTCCTCCGCCGGCTCATAGTGATGGCCTGCAGGGAGGATCCCACTCCAGCCCCGGAGGCCATGACCATGCTGAAGCGTGTATGCCGTGATGGCTTTGGGTGGCTCGCCATGTCTGCTCCGGGTCCCGGACGGCGGGTTTCATCACTTCCGGGGGCAGGACTTCCAACAGGGTGTGGCTGCGAGCAGTTCCGGCTGCTGGAACACAGGGCGGGTCTTCTGGGGCTTCCTCTCGTCCCTCAAGCGCAGGGATGCCAGGAGGATCAGTGTTTAAAAGGCACAGGAGTTTCTTGCCGCTGCGCTGCGGTGGAGGAGATGGAGCAGCCAGCGGGGATGGCAGATGCAAGCACCCGGGAACCCCAGCCAGGCCCAGGTAAGAGGTACAGTGATTCCTCTTATTTTTACACTCTGGGTGGTTTTGTTTGTGTATGGTGTGCCTTCCTTTTAGGAAGCCTGCAGCTGCCTGTTTGAAATTAAAGTCTTTTAAACAGGCAGCAGGGAAAGAAGCTGGTTAAGGCTGGGTTCTTCCTGTGGGTGTCTCTCCTCCTTATTTTTTCTTTAGTATGGTGGTGGCAAATAGGCATTTGTTTTATAGTAAGAGTGGTGTCAGGGACCGGTGTGACCAGAAATGTGTGGACTACAACAGTGTATCAAACGCAAAATGTAAATAATATGATTTATTATAATTAGAGTTGAGCGAACTTCTAGAAGTCTGGGTTCTGCTGGTTCGGCCGAACTTCGGGACAAAGTCCGGGTTCGGGTCCGGACAGAATCCAAACTTTGTCCCGGACCCCGAACCCCATTGAAATCAATGGGGACCCGAACTTTTAGGCACAAAAATGGCTGTAAAATAGTCCTGGAAAGTCCTAGAGGTCTGCAAAAGGAAGGAAATGGGGGTTAAGGGTGGGACAAGTGACCTACAAAGAAATGGGAACAGGGAAATAACTTTAAATATTTAAAAAAAAAATAAAAACATAAAAAAAGCAAAAATTGAGGTGAATGTGGATCATCTTCAAACTGGGTCTGAAAAGTATTAATTAACGGTAGAGGCCATATAACTGTTCTAAAAAGGGGTAACTAAAGTTACCCCAAGCCCCAGGCCCTGTTTCAAACCTAAGACAGGCCTGGGCTTGGGCCTGAAACAGGGCTTCAAGCCGGCTTGGTCGTCTTGGGTCTGAAGATCTTCAAGCGAGTTGAGATTAATATTATTTAGTATAATAAATGTAAAACGCAAACTATGTGACAACATCAGGTGTGTAAAGACCAGTGTGGCCAGGGACTGTGGTGAGAATGA
>BLSH010338011.1:394766-406948 GCA_018402905.1 Glandirana rugosa | reverse complement strand
ATAACTGAACATCTGTTCTGCACACATCTGTAAAGTCTGTGTGTCACTTTAAATATATCCGCTAATTACAGATGTGTGCAGAACAGATGTTCAGTTATTCCCGGCTATATTAAAAGTGACACACAGACTTTACAGATGTGTGCAGAACAGATGTTCAGTTATTCACGGTTATATTTAAAGTGACACACACAGTTTCCAGATGTTTGCAGAACAGTGATATGGGTTCTCCCGGCTTATTTATACTTTTTTGACACAGTTTGAAGATGATTTTAGAACAGTTATATGGCCTCTACCGTTAATTAATACTTTTCAGACCCAGTTTGAAGATGATCCACATTCACCTCCATTTTTGCTTTTTTTATGTTTTTATTTTTTTTAAAATGCTTTTAGTTATTTCCCTGTCCCCATTTCTTTGTAGGGCACTTGCCCCACCCTTACCCCCATTTTCCTTCCTTTTGCAGACCTCTAGGACCTTCCTGGACTTTTTTACAGCAATTTTAAGAACTTTCATTAAAATTACCAGAACCCCGGACCCGAACCCGGACTTTTTTTGAAAAGTCCGGGTTCGGGTCCGGGTACCGGACACCCCAAAGTTCGGTATGGACCCGAACTTTACAGTCCGGGTTCGCTCAACTCTAATAATAATATAAGTGAATATCAAAGAAAACGCACCTCCAATATAGTGAATACAATACAATAAATGACAGACAAAATCAGATCGGTACAGAGCAAGGAATAACCAGAACCGGGAGATCAAGCAGTGGGGAGCTGGGAACAAGACAGGACAGGGAAAGGGAACCAGGAGATGGACTGAGCAGGTTGGAAGGGATCAAGCTGCAGGAACAGGGTCAAAGTCCAGGAACAGGGGGCGGGATGCAGGCTTTAGGAACAAAGATCAGAGGCACAAGGAGGAAATACCAAGGCAAAGTATCACAGCATTTCCCAGGTTTAAATGTGCTTCCTGCAATCAGCATCAGGTGATGCCTGATTGCAGGAGATGATGTCAGCTCCTGACTGCTGAGAGACACCTGTTGGTGGACAACGGAACTGCAGCCTATAGTGCTGGGTGCAACAGTGCCACCAGCAGATGAGACATTTCCTGACCGTACCCCTCCTCGAAGGAGAGACCTCTGTACGCTCCAACCAGCCATAGCTGAAAGAGTCCAGAAAGAAAATGTCTCATAAGCCCAAGGAGTGCCGGGTTTAAAATAAGAGGCCCTGCTCCCGGGATCAAAAAAGAAGTCAGGTGTTCCACCGCCTGGGTCTGGTAACTGGCTAGGTACCCCATCGCTGGGGCTAGGTAACTGGCTAGATATCCCGTCGGCCAGATTCTTAAAGGCATAGGACATTTGATCCCTCTAAACTGTAGGCATCCCAACTCTGTGGTACCATGGGTCATTCGCAAATGTAGCCCTGGGGTCATGTGACAACACCGAACCTCTGACACTGGAATGTCTGGTTACAATCATGTAGCTTGCCTGATCTCCAAGACTTGTTCCACACTTCAACGACTATCTAGGTTTCCCCAAGGCACTGGTTACCCGATACGGGTCCCCTAATCACCTGGAATCGTGGCAACTGCATCCGGGTTGTGGCAAGGCACAAATGGTGCTCTACCACTCCCCTGGAGCTCACCACTACCAAGGTTGTGAAGGTAAACGTGACTACCAATTGCAAAGGGTATGCCTGGACCACCAGGCTTTGGCGCCATCGGAGCAATGTAGTGTAGGAGGGACCCAATCGAGGCAACTGAGAAAAAGAAGCTTAGGCAGAACAGGTAACCCATACTAGGTATACAAAACCTCAGATTTAATGACAGGTGGAATCCTATACTCTGCAGGACAATCCGGCAAGGCAATAAGCATTGCGTCCATAGCATTAAGCTGATCTTTGGTCAAAGAATCATCAGAGGCAGGCTGGAAAGCAGGCATCGGATCAACAGGCACTGGATTATCAGACTGGGCAGTGGGCAGAGGCACATCAGGCTGGGCAAACCAAATCAGCAGGCAGGACAGCAGGCACCGGATTAGCAGGCTGGACAATGGGCACAGGATCAGCAGACTGGACAGCGGGCACAGAATCAGCATATTGAGCAGAGGCCACAGGATCAGCAGGCGGAGGAGCATGTTCAGGTTTGTCAGAAGCAGGCCAACCCTATTGGCAATCGTGGAGGCAGACTGGAGCAGTTTGGCTGGTGTGGAGGCAGATTGGAGCAGATCGGCTGTTGTGGAGGCAGGATTGATAGTGGCAGGATTGTGTGGGTAGGAAAAAACTTCCATTTCTTCTTAGGTTTAACCACTGAAGTTCAGTCAGTGACTGCAGGGATGTAAAGAGAATAGCTGGAGTATGGTATGAAAGAGGGAGCAGTTGCTAAGGGGGATTTTAGTGGGATTCTTGCAGGCAGCGGAGAAGAGGTAGATGGGTTAAAGGCAGGATAGGTGCAGCAGAGGGAAACAGGGTACTGATACTTGGTTGGTAGTAGGCTATATTGGGCTGTGCCTGTGGTTGCTGTAGGTGATGGAGAGGGAGACCTTTGAGTAGGCAGGTCTCTGTCGGCAGGAATGGGTTGGTGCAAGCTGACTGAGGCTGAGTGCAATATATCGGACCATGCCTATAGTAAAGGTTGAACAAAATTCAGTTTATATGCGGCCTGTCTGACAAGACAAGAGACTACAATGCGTTAATGCACTCCACTAACGCCTGTTGGGAACATGCTGAATAATGCTCAAAGAAATAAGCTGAGTCATCCTCCAATAACCACACCAGAGATTCTACCTGAGCCATACTGAAGAGGGGAAAAAAATCATCACTGCCTTTTAGGAGTACCGGACAAAGCTAACTGCACAAACCTGAATCAAAGGCTGAACATCTCCTGAACAACATACTGCCCTGATCAACTAGGGAATGAGCAAGTCAGATACATTCTAATAGCTGGTCTCTGGTCCACTCCTTCAATGTCTGGCGGCAGTATTCATTATCCTCTGTCACCAGCAGAGAAAAATAAATAACCTCCTCCGGATGCATTTTAACACAAACAGCAAAACCAAGATGGGCTTCCCTGTGCAGCCACTTCTGGTCAGGACTGGCCTTGGTATTAGACCGGTTTGACCAAAAATGTGTGGACTGCAAAAGAGTGTACCAAACACAGGTGAAATGTAAATAATATGATTTATTATAATGTAACATAAATGTAAAGTGTAAGATAGTTTGCCTAAGCAAGATGTGATGTGATTTATAGAAATAGTATAATTGTGAATGTAGTTTAATTCTGTGTTATTAAAAATATAGCATTCAATGGCAGCCATGCCATATGTCATTTCATTAGCATTTAAATAGGACCAAGTCAGCTAAGGATCCAGTTGACACCTAGGTGGTAATAAAAATTCCCCAGCAGGGTAAGCAAAAGTTGTCACCTTCTGGAAGCTTCAAACAGAAATCCCGGTCTTTCTGGCTATAGGTGTTGGCACAGGGGCATGGGAAGGTCCTGGAGGGTCTACAAGCTTTGATTAGTGTCAACAGATCAAAAAAAATAAATTTCATCTCTCATACAAGCTGAAAAATTAGCGGCAGAGAGATGAAAATAATTCCTTTTGATCGTACATGTGATAAGCTTCCAGTACATACCAAGCTGTATTTGCAGCTGGTTTTGGTTCCCAGAAAAACACACTAAACCGTTAGATGGCGCTGGGCTGCGGCAGGTGGATTGTGTTTGGCACTGTCGTGAATTGGAAAAGGTGCTGGTTTTGGAAATCCTATCCATGAACCAGCGGTCAGCGCCATTCTGATCCGGTTCGACGTTGGTTGTTTTGGAACATGAAACATCCTCTGTAGGCTGGGGCGGGAACACCCCCCAGGGTTGATTGGCCAAGGGCTAACGTCTAGCCCACATTCGTATTTCAATAAATTAGGGGAGTCTCCATGTTCCAAGGGTGCCCCTACGAAGTCAGTTCTAAACTGGGGGGTCTCTATAATTTCTTCAACATAATTCTGTCCAGGGAATTGCCAATTGTATGTATTGTCTGTTTTATCTTTTTGTGTATACAATGTGGCAATGTGGCAATCCTAAACAAACAGTTCATTATGAACGCATGAATTTACAATATGATAAAGTCAAACACACAAGCCGCAGACTGCCTTTTGTTTCACAATTTGATCCTTACTCTTAACAGATTGTTAACATGATGAATAAACACTGGTCTATACTTAAAAGAAATTATCCCACAATCCCAGAATTCCAACAATTTCCATTACCATCATTCCGCCGTGGCAGAACTATCTATGATCATGTGGTCAGATCAAATCAGCATAATAGAACCATCCCCCCCATTACTTTTTTGGGACCCACCAATACAGGTTCATTTCCCTGTTTGTCCTGTATTCAATGCAATAGCATGATTAAAGGGAAACAGTTCACACACCCTCATAAAGGTTTTCCTATACCCATAAGAGAATATTTTACTTGCCAATCCTCTTATGTGGTATACATTATTAAGTGCCCATGTGGGCTAGTATATGTAGGAGAGACTACACAAAAAATGAAAGACCGCATAGCGAGACATAAATGCGCTATATGAGATAAATTGGTTGAACCTGTGGCTAGACACTTTTCAGAAAAAGGCCATAGTGCCTCCCAACTGAGATATATGGTCATTGATGGGGCATTAAAAAACAGGTCAGCTGGATTCATCGTTTGGACACTCTCCAGCCGAAGGGGGTTAAACAGCGATTTCGATTTGTATTTATTTTTATAGCTAGCATTGCATTAAAAAAAATGGGGGGTATATGCTGATACATTTGTCTACTATTATTTAAATATTATTATTATTATCATTATTTTCATGTTTTATTATTAGTGATGTTCAGTTTTATTTGTATTTTCTCACAGGATTTTCCTGACTTGCAACGTTCTAATCCAACCATGTCTGTAATGAATAATGGAGGGGTCACATCTGTTGAAAACATTTGCTTCTATTCAAATGTGTTAGATTTCAGTTTGTTACTTTGTATTATACTAGGTAACATTTGATCCCAGAACAATTACACTGATTGTATTGATTGATTAATTAGTGATGAATTGTTACAGGTGACCTATATAACACTAGAGGTATATGGTAACAGACAGGTATTGGATCTTTGAAGAAGGGCGTTAGCAACACTAGCCCGAAACTGTTACCCTGTATACCATGTAACTTGATTGTTTTTCTTCAATAAAAGTAGTTTGTGCAGCAATCCCATCTTCAAATTTCTATAGTAAGGTCCTGGGCAGGACCTGATTGATTGGCACATTGTACTGAAACTGAGTGCATCTCACCTCCAGAACTTTATTGTTATACATATATATATATATATATATATATATATATATATATATATATATATATATATATATATATATAATTTTTTTTTTTTTTTATGTAACTCCTTTTTCTTTGTATATAATTTTATGCAGTGCCCACTTTCAGGATATTAAATGTTACAATTAATAAGTGACTTCTGTGAACTAACCTAGGACTCGTATCTCTAGAGAGATTGTTGTCTTTTAGTGCCTTAATACTCGGTTTAAGCTAAGTGCCAATCAGTGTGCAATTGCTCTGTATGTGGGCAGATTGTAAACTAACAGATCTGCCAGAACGGAGATCTGTGTGTGTGTGTTGGCTCAGCAGACCAGTCTGGTGTTGGAAAAACTAAAGGGACATGTGGAAGCTGGCACTTCCAGAAAATACTTACTGGAGTCCTTCCCTACACTACTAAATGCAGTTAAATACATTATTATTATTATACAGGATTACAGTTACAATACAATTCAATACAGGAGGAATCGGAGGGCCCTGCTCGTTAGAGCTTACAATCTAGAAGGGAGGGTCAAGTGAAACAAAAGGTAATAACTGTGGGGGATGAAATGATGAAGAAAATTAAAATGTAGTTGTTAGGTGTGGGTAGAATAAGCTTCTCTGAAGAGGGCGGTTTTCAGGGATCGTCTAAAAGCTAGCAGAGTAGGAGATACTCGGACAGGTTCGGGTAAGGAGTTCCATAGGATTGGAAAGGTTCTGGAAAAGTCCTGGAGGTGAGCAAAGGAGGAGGTGAAAAGGGAGCTAGAGAGCAGGAGGTCTTGAGAGAAACAAAGAGAACGATTAGGTTGGTATTTCGAGACTAGGTTGGTGATGTAGCTGGGGGCTAAATTGTAGATGGCTTTGTAAGTTGTTGTGAGTATTTTGTATTTAATTCGCTGGGTGAGCGGGAGCCAGTGGAGGGATTGACAGTGAGGAGTAGCAGACACAGAGCAATTGGTAAGGTGGATGAGTGGCAGCAGGGTTCATGATGGATTGAAGGGGGATAGCCTGTGTAGAGGTAAGCCATTGAGAAGGGAGTTGCAGTAGTCGAGGCGAGAGATGACCAGAGAGTGAATTAAGAGCTTAGTTGTGTCATTGGTTAGAAAGGGGTGTATTTTTGAGATGTTGCGGAGGTTGAGGCGGCAGGATTTGGATAGTGATTGGACGTGGGGCTTAAAGGAGAGTTCAGAGTCCAGGACTACGCCTAGGACCTTGGCATGTGGGGATGGGCTGATAGTTGTGACATCGATTATGACAGAGAGATTGGGGGAGGGGGCACATGGTGGTGGAGAAATGATAATTTCGGTTTTGGATAGATATAGTTTGAGGAAGTGGTGTGACATCCAGACTTGTATATCTGTTAGTAAATTAGTGATACGTGAGGAGACCGAGGGAGCGAGCTGAGGGGCAGAGAGATAAATTTGGATGTCATCAGCATACAGATGGTATTAGAAGCCATGGGAGGCTATCAGCTGACCCAGGAAGGAGGTGTAGATTGAAAATAGGAGCGGCCCAAGAACAGAACCTTGGGGGGCCCCAACGGAAAGGAAAAGGAGAGGAGGAAGTAGAGTTGTAAGTAACGCTAAAGGTGCAATTAGATGAGTAGGAACAGAACCATCAAAGAGTATGGTCATGGAGACCAGTGGCATGGAGTTTTCGGAGGAGGAGGGGGCGGTCAACCATATCAAAGGCCGCAGAAAGGTCCAAGAGTAGGAGTACAGAATAGTGTCCATTAGTTTTGGCTTTTAGTAGATCGTTTGTTAGTTTTAGAAGGCTATTCTTGGCAAGGTGGTTGCTCAGTCGGTTGTAGACTAGACGTTCAAGGAGTTTGGATAAAAGGGGAGCAAGGAGAAGTGACATAGGTTGTTAGGATTGGTTGGGTCCAGTGAAGGCTTTTTAAGTATGGGGCTAACTAATGCATGTTTTAGAGAGTTGGGGAAGATGCCAGAAGAGAGGGAGAGATTGAAGATGTGGGTTAAAGAGTGTATAATCGAGTCAGAGGGTGAGCGTAGTATGTGTGAGGGAACAGGATCCAGCGGGCAGGAGGTTAGTTTGACGTTAGCAAGTAGTTTAGCAACCTCATCTAAAGTGGGGGGGTTGAATGAGGGAAGTAATGATTGTACCTGTAGGCAACAGAGGTTGACCCAATTATTCATTATACATAGAGTGTACAGGACACCGGAAAAGTTATTTAAATGGGGGAGAAGAGATACCCAGGATTGCCCACGTTGCGGGAGAGCCCCAGCAGACTTAATTCATATGCTCTGGAAATGCCCCAAGTTATTCAGGTACTGGAGCAGAGTGATTAAAGTCATTAATAAGACATTTTCCGTAAATATCACCATGGAGCCTAAGATCACTCTGCTGGGATGTCTGGATGAAGAGGCATTCCTGCCAGGTGTGTTGGTGCCAGTCAGCAGATTACTATTTTTGGCACGCAAAATGATTGCGTTGAGGTGGTTGTCGTCAACTCCTACATCCTTTGAGGGGTGGCGTCTCCACGTCAATGACACTATATTGAAGGAGCAACAGGTATATAAAAATAGGGGTACACCCAATAAATTTTACAAACTGTGGGAGCCATGGCTGGCGGCGCCTGGACTGGCGCCGCTGTCCTTGGTTTCTCTCAGAATACTGCAGGGTATTTAGGCCCAATAGTGGACTGGTCTTTGGGGTTGAGACCCATTATATGGAATCCGTCCAATATAGGAACAGGAATTGGCCAATTGACACACAGCTACAATGACCTATAATATTGGCTGAACGTAAGATTCTCAGCATACTAGTTCTGTGGGACTTGCAGGTGTGGCCTGGAAACATTTGAATGCATTGGTATCAGGTGTGCCTAGCACCACTATTTCCCAATCCTTGTTTTGGGGGGAAATTTTAATTTTAATCTTAATTTTTTCCTTTTTTTTTTTTTATTTTTTCTCTCTCTCTCTTCCTTGTCTTGGTATGTATGGTAGTGTGTAACGAACAGTGAAAAATTCTGAATAAAAACCATTGTTGGAGGAATAGAAAATATGGGTATGAACCAGAGAGAACTTGTGATTCTACGGCATATACAAAGTTTTGTATGGTGGTAGAATGCTGGTGGTGTGGTTACAGTGATGGGAACCGAACATATGTCAAGTAACCCTATAAGTAATGTAATGTAAATATATATTGTGGTTTGAAAATATAGATAACTGCTCATTAGGGTTGGAAGCCCACATATGCAAATATACGTATATGCTCATTGTAACATGCATGTGAACCACAGGTTTTTGTTATAGCTTTTTCTCTCCTCATGGTGTTATGTCCGGATGGATGTGTATTTGTAAAAGAAACAAAAATTTCAATAAAAAAGATTAAAAAAAAAAAAAAAGTGGCGGGGTTGAATGAGGGAAGTAATGATTGTACCTGTAGGCATGAAGTGTGAAGCGTGGAATGTATCTGAACAGCAGAGATCTCTTCACAAATTGTTTCAATCTTCAGTTTGAAGTGATTTGTGATCTTCTGGGCAGTGAGTGAAGTAGTGGGTGGAGGCAGAGGAGGAGGAAGTAGAGAGTTGAAGGTAGAGAAGAGTTGACAAGGACGGGATGATAAGTTGTTAATGAGAGTGATAAAATAAGTCTGCTTGGCAGTGTGGAGGCAGGAATTGTATTTTTGGAGGGCAGATTTATACTGGTTGAAATCTTTTTGAGATTTAGTCTTACGCCATAGGCGCTCAAGAGCACGGCTATGTTTTTTCAGACTTCTAGTGTCATCAGTTTGCCAGGGTTTAAGGGGTCGGGCCTGATTCTGTGAGTAGTGAGAGGGGCTAGTGTGTCCAGGGAGGCTAAAAGTGAAGTGTTGTTGACTGTAGTGGCTAGATCCGTACAGGACAGGGGTGCGATTTTGTCATAGAGGTGGTCAGTAGCAGAGTAGAGAAGAGAAGGGTTGAGACGGTGTAGGTTTCTACGGGTAGCTGTTAGGTTGTTGGAGGCAGAGGAGGTGGAGGAGAGGGAGAGAGTGAAACTAATAAGGAAGTGATCAGAGAGAGGGAATGGATAGTTGGAGAGGTACATTGCTGACGCCTCAGCTGAATCCATTAGGATGTTAGCAAGATCCTCTGCCCTTATCAATTCAGCCAGGCGAGCTCTGTGGCTCAAGACTTTAAAAGTAAAACTGTGTGGTGTTCCCTTTACAGGGGATTTACTTTTTGGTCCAGATTTAGAAACCGTGTTGGACAGAACAGTGGACAAAAAGGCCTTTCCACAAATGAAAAAGGCGGTACCCCCAAGGAAAACCTTGGTTCCCCCAGAAGGGGAGGGGCAGAGGAGGAGTACTCTTCAGAACCCCCGAACAAAGTGCAAAAAAGCAATGTGGGCGGAAGGCTAAAGGCTTTCTTTCAGGTCTAGAAGGGAGCGCTTTCAAGTCCTTTTGTGTTTGAAGATCATCAGGCATGGCTACGACCTAGTATTTTCTCAGACTCAACCACAGCGGTTTTATGTAACGAAACTGCAGAAGGATCAAGAAAAAGCCCTTGCTATGACGTCCCTTCTCGGGGAGCTGATGCAACAGGGTGTTATCATCCAAATTCCAAAAGAACAGGTGGGGGAGGGGTTCTATTTCCACATATTTTTGGTCAAGAAGCCTTTGTGAAAATTTTGCCTGATCCTAAACTTGAAAATCCTGAACAAATGAATTAAATACAAGAGATTCAGGATGGACACTATCTTTTCAGTAAGAAGTCTGCTCACTCCCAATTGTTTCATGGCATCAATCGATTTGAGGGATGCATATCTGCACAGTTCTATCGCGGAATCGTCTCAGAAGTTTCTACACCTGGCAGCCAACATGGCAGGGCAGATGAGCCATCTCCAGTTTAGAGCTCTACCTTCGGCCTTTCCTCCTCTCCCAGAATGTTTACGAAGGTTCTAGCGGAAGCCTTGGAGCCTTTTGAGGCTGAGAGGAAAAACCATAATACCCCATCTCGACGACCTGCTGCTTTTTGCAGAGTCAAGGGGAAAACTGGTGGCCAACCTACAAACAACTCAGGAACACATGAACAGTCTGGGGTGGCTAAAGAACCATCAGAAATCAAACCTGATTCCTGCTCAAAGATTAAGATTTCTAGGTTACGAGATTCAACGCTACAAAAGATCTTCCTTCTAAAAGAGAAGATGGATAAGATGTAGTTAGCTCTGAAATCGATGCAGTCCAACCTGGAGGTATCTGAACGGAGAGCTATGTTGGTTCTGGGACTATTCACAGCAGCAATCCCAACAGTGCAGTGGGCCAGACTTCATGTTTGGCGCTTTCAGTTGGACATTCTCCAGAGATGGTCACATCAGGAGTCTCTGGAAAAAAGGATCACGTTAGGAGCAAGAGCAAAAAGGTTTCTATGGTGTTGGGTGGAAGGGGGGGGGATTAAAGAAACCTCTCAAAAGGCCTTCCTTGGGTCATGTCAGCAACCCATCGCTTAACAGACGCGAGTGCATGGGGCTAGGGAGCCCATCTGGGAGAACAAACAGCTCAGGGCGAATGGTCCAATGCAGACAGCAGGAGTCCTCCAACTGGAAGGAGCTAAAAGTGTTGTCAGACAACATGACGGTGGCCCTGTATCTAACAAAGCAGGGGGTAACAAGAAGCAGGGCTCTGATCAAATTGGCGCACCAGATCCTATCTTGGGCAGAATCAAATTTGGCTTCAATATTGGCAGTTCACCTAAAAGGGACACAGAATTAGAAAGTGGAGTTCCCCAAAGTTCTGTCCTGGGACCAATCCTATTCAATTAATTCATAAACGACTTGGAGGACGGGGGGAAGAGCTCAATCTCAATATTTGCGGATGATACCAAGCTAAGCAGAGCAATAAACTCTCCACAGGATGTGGAAACCTTGCAAGAAGATCTGAAATTAGTGGGATGGGCAGACAAGTGGCAGATGAGATTTAACGTAGAAAAATGTAAGATAATGCATTTGGGTGCCAAGAACAAAAAAGCAAACTACTCACTAGGGGGAGAGCCTCTGGGGGAATCTAGAATGGAAAAAGACCTAGTGGTCCTGGTGGAGAACAGGCTCAGCAGTGGCATGCAATGCCAAGCTGCTGCAAACAAAGCTAACAAAGTGTTGGCATGCATCAAGAAAGGGAGCAACTCCAGGGATAAATCAATAATTCTCCCGCTATACAAGTCTCTGGTGAGGCCGCACCTGGAGTATGCCGTGCAGTTCTGGGCACCAGTCCTCAGGAAGGATGTCCTGGTGTTGGAAAGGGTACAGAGAAGGGCCACAAAGCTGATTAAGGGATTGGAGGACCTTAGTTATGAGGAAAGATTACAAGCACTGAACGTCTCTGGAGAAGAGACGCTTGAGAGGGGATATGATTTCAATGTATAAATACTGTACCGGTGACCCCACAGTAGGTACAAAACTATTCTGGGCAAGGGAGCACACAAAGACGCGGCCATTCATTAAAAATGGAAGAAACGCGGTTTAGACTTAAAAAGCGTAAAGGGTTCTTTACGGTGAGAGCAGTGAGGATGTGGAATCCTTCTCTTAAGGTGTAGGAGTGACGAGAGTGGCATTTCTTGGGAAATGCGAAAAATTCAGATTTGGCGCAAAGAAGGTAAAAATTACTTACCGGCGCAGAAACACACGAGGGAACGGGTCTTATCAAAACATGGATGACACCCCAGTGGCCATGTCATAAATATGTAACTTTAGTATAGGGGAGAGTTCGCAGAGAAGAGGTCTCTGCAAGTCACGAACATTAGAAAGGAGTATTGATTCCAGGAGGTTAGGGAATTAGTCGAAACACCGGGAAGAGACATGGGAAAGGTTGTGGTCCTGTAGGAAGGACTCCTGACCACGGGTCTTGACGTGCCGT
>BLSH010338011.1:383752-394756 GCA_018402905.1 Glandirana rugosa | reverse complement strand
TGATTTCAATGTACAAATACTGTACAGGTGACCCCACAGTAGGTACAAAACTATTCCGGGCAAGGGAGCACACAAAGACACGCGGCCATTCACTAAAAATGGAAGAAACGCGGTTTAGACTTAAAAAGCGTAAAGGCTTCTTTACGGTGAGAGCAGTGAGGATGTGGAATTCTCTTCCACAAGCAGTAGTCTCTGCTGGGAGTCTAGAAAATTTCAAAAAACTATTAGATGCACACCTAAGGGACCACGACATTGCGGGGTATACATTTTAATAAACTGATATTAAAAACACACACAAAGGTTGGACTTGATGGACTTGTGTCTTTTTTCAGCCTCGTTTACTATGTAACTAAGAATGTCTTGGCAGATTTTCTCAGCAGGAAGAAAATGAGGGAGTCCAGTTGCACATTGCATCAGGAAGTTTTTCTGATGATTACCGAGAGTTGGGGCCAACCCAAGGTAGATTTGTTTGCGAACCAAGAGAACGCAAAGACACCAGCATTCTTTTCGCTCCAAAGGGAAGACCAAGCAATAGGGTTGGATGCGTCAGCCCAAAAGTGAGACCCGCCCCTGCCTTATGCTTTTCCCCTGTTCCAGTTGATTCCGCGAGTACCTGCAAAGTTCTGATGGAAACCACAGACCTGATACTGATCGCACCCTACTGGCCAAAAAGAACTTTTTCCACACTTCTGAACCTTTCAAGGGAACTTCCTTGGAAGCTACTGGTCAGAGAAGATCTTCTGAGTCAAGGTGGTCTTCTACATCCAGACTAAGCATACCTGAACCTCACGGCCTGGTTTCTGAGGAAGGTCTATTAAGGCGCAGGGGCTTGTCTGAGAAGCTAATCAACACCCTTCTGTCAAGTCGAAAGAAGGTAACCAGGTCATTTTATTTTAAAGTCTGGAAATGTTAGAACAGTTGGTGTTCCAGCAAGAAGTTTAATTTCAACAGTTCATTTTCTGTTCTAGAGTTCCTCCATGAAGGAATGGGGAATGGCCTTGCAGATAACACCCTCAAGGCGCAGGTGGCTGCATTATTGTTTTTTTTACAGAGGACTTTAGGGAGCCATTGATGAATTTGTCTTTTTTTTTTTTTTTTAAGGTCATGGCCATAATTAGGCCAGCACCCTTTAAAATTTTCCCGAGTTGGGATTAAGCATTAGTTCTACAGGATCTCATGATGGCACCTTTTGATCCTTTCAAAAATTCTCCGATAAAGTTTCTTACGTTGAAAACTATCCTCTTAGTAGCAGTAACTTCAGTGCGTAGAATTTGGTGAAATATAGGCCCTATCAAAGGCAGAGCCATTCTTCAGATTTTTTCCGGATAGGATAATTTTGAAAACAGACCCAGGTTTTCTCCCAAAGGTGTCTTCCACGTTTCATCGCACGCAGGAGATTATTCTTCTGACATTTTTGTCCAGCACCATCAGGGCTGGGAGAAGAGGCCTTTCACACCTTAGATGTCAGAAGGTGTCTTCTAAAATACCTTGAAGCAATGAAAGACCTCAGGAAAACCTCTTCTTTCTTTGTCCTGTCGCCAGGAGTTCATAGGAGGAAAACCATCAAAAAGCACCTTAGGTAGATGGCTAAAGCAGGCTATTTAAAGAAGCCTACCTTACTGTAGGGAAGGAACCTCCAGAGGAAATATGCCCCACTCCACATGGGCAGTGGCAGCTTCATGGGCAGAGAGGGCTGGGGCTTCGCCAGAGCAGATCTATAAGACAGTTACATGGTCCAGCTTCTCTAAATGTATTAGACACTACAGGTTGGATCTCATTTTGGCCTCAGATCAGTCCTTTAGGCAGGAAGGTCTTACAAGCTGTGGTCCCACCCTGAAGTAAGTTTCCGGTTATCATCTCCATTGTGCTGTCCTGAAAGGCGAGAGGGAGAAAACCTTAGTTAGACTTACCGGTAACACTATTTCTATGACCCTTTCAGGACAGCAGCTACTTCCCTCCCTAGTATGTTACATATATGAATGTATAATCTCGGATGCTCTGTGTTTATATCTTCCAGCATGTTGGAGGAATTCTTATGGACGATTGACGGCATGGTGGAAGCGGCCACTTTTAAAGGGGCATTGTCACGGCAGTGTTTCCTGTGAAGAGGTGGACCTGCGCTCTCTCCATGGTGCTTTCCTGAAAGGCTCGTAGAAATACAATTTTATAGGTATGTATAACTAAGGTGTTTTTTTTGTTTGTTTTTTTTAACTGTTTTTCACAGAAGATCTGTATAGATCGATTGTGGACCAAAGCAATTTATTACGGCAAACACAAATTCAAACCTTGCCAGACAATTCACATGGAAACATATCTTGGTTTCTGAATTTAGGGCATTTTTGGGCCTAACCCTCAACATGGGCATTACTAAAAATGAGTCGCGGTCATATTGATGCACAGACCCGATTCATCATATGTCCATGTTCTCTGCTGCCATGGCCAGGGGTAGATATGAGAATATAATGCGATTTTATGCATTTCAACGACAATGAACTCTGCCATCCTCGGGGTGACTAATGATTGGCTCCATAAAATTCGCCCCCTCGTAAAGCACATTCACCAAAAATTTGCAGACTTGTATACGCCCCAACAAGCTATCTGCATCAATGAGTCCCACATTAATTTTTCTGACCTTCTTGCTTTTAAACAGTTTCTACCCAGCAAGCATGCCAGATATGGGGTCAAAATGTATAATCTCTGTGAGAGGGCAACAGGCTATACATACAATTTCCAGATGTACGAGGTAGAAGAGTCACGTAGAGCCCCGCAACTGCCCAGAATACATAGGGAGCAGTGGCAAGATTGTTTGGAACTTGGTGCCTCCCTTGTTCTGCAAAGGGGTACCATTTATACATGGACAACTTTTATACACGCGTGTCACTTATTTAGACATCTTTTTGAATTAGAAATTGGCTCGAGTGGCACCGTGTGACCTAATTGCTAGGGCTTCCACCATCGGCTTGTAAATACCTGACTTAGACGGGGGGAGAGAGCCTGCTTGAGAAGTAGTGAATTTCTTTCTGTGAAGTGGAAGGACAAATAAGGTGTTTTTGTCCTGTCTTCCATTCACGCAGACACAACAGTCAAAATTGCAATGGTGGCTGGTGTTATTGAGAAGCCCTGCTGTGTCCTACAACCTTAACATGGAAGGGGTGGACTTCGACGACCAGATGACGGTACTGTACTTAATTTCCCATAAAGCCAGACACTGGTACAAAACAGTGTCTGTATATTTATTCCAATTGGCCGTGTTCACCACTTTTGTACTAGACAAAGCGGCGAGAAGAAGTGGATCCTTCCTAAAATTTTAGCAAGAGATCATCATGGCCTTTTTGTGTAAAGAAGGTGCTCTGGCCCAAATTCTCAATCCAGATGCAGTGAGCCTGCTGCATGAGAGGCATTTTCTGAATGCCATTTCTGGTGCCCTGACCCAAAAGTCACAACAAAAAAGCAGTAGCAGACACAGAATAAGGACAATCGCTACCACACACTAGTAGAGTATTCGTATAGTATGTACGTATATGTATTAGATGTAGATCTAGAAACTGGCAATGACATTTTGAGAGAGCCTATCCTGGTAAGTTTAGTTTTTTTACAGTGACAGAATTGTTAAAGTTTAAAAAAAGAAAAAAGCTAAAAAAAACCCCCATAAAAAATTAAAAGCCAAAAATAGTAGTTTTATTGAGTTAATGTTCT
Source organism: Glandirana rugosa (assembly GCA_018402905.1). Classification (NCBI taxonomy): domain Eukaryota; kingdom Metazoa; phylum Chordata; class Amphibia; order Anura; family Ranidae; genus Glandirana; species Glandirana rugosa. The sequence continues at coordinate 391,060 of BLSH010338011.1, read as the reverse complement.
GTTACTGTGTTTTATTAACCATTGTTTGCATTCAGCTGCAGCACTGATATGTTCTGACAGCAGCAGGGTGTGCTTTCAGAATACATACATCAGTGATTGCAGCGTTGTAGGAGATTTCTCCATCACAGTTAAAAATAAAGCTAAAAATAAAAAAAGTGTATATGCCCAAGTATGAAGAGCCCGGGGTGGTCAGTGGGCAGATTGCTTCGGCTTATGTATATTCTTCTTCTTTTTTTTTGCCCCAGATTACAATAAAAAAAAAAGTAGTTTACTGTGTCTTAGGCCTTATGCACACAGGGTGTTAAAGATAAAGCTGCATAGCCAGTACTGACACCAGGAAAAATTGTCTGTAAAAATGCGCTTTAGAAGCGATCTGCATTAGCGTTAATGCACGTTAGCGGTTTAGCAGTGTTTTTCTGCCCCATTCTTTTTTCCACTCCGAAATCCAATTACTACAGCTTAAAAATGCTTGACGCTAACGCTGTATACAGTGTTTAGCCACGTCAGGCGCTTTTACAGCTGTTACACTGCTGCTCCAGTATGCACTGGCCATGGGCTTCTTTGTTTTATTTTGCAGCTTGAAAACTCCTGACACCCCTAGGAGCAGCTGTAAAAACATCCAGTGTGCATAAAGCCTTATTGTTAACCATTGCAGGAATGCTATGCTTTCAGAATACATACATCAGTGATTGCAGCGCTGTAGGAGGATTTATCTTCACCTCAGATAAAAAAAAAAAAAGATCTTGTATGCCGAAGCCTGGGGTGGTCAGTGGGCGGATCGCCCCTATGCTTCGGCATATTATTTATTTATTTTTTGGCAGAGATTTCTTCATCCACATCGATCAACATTTTTTTTGTCATTTTTCAAAAACTTGTGACAAAAAAATAAAATCTTCCATGCACTCACATGCCTCTCAGCAGATTTCTTTGGATATCTACTTTCCAATAAGGGGTCATGGGGGGGGGGGGGGGTTTCACTGCTCTGGCATTTTAGCACCTCAAGAAATGTGATATGCAGCTGGGAAAACCTGTGTAAATTCCAGCATACAGTATCTCACAAACGTGAGTACACTCCTCACATTTTTGTAAATATTTTATTTGTGACAGCACTGAAGAAATTACACTTTGCTACCATGCAAAGTAGTGAGTGTAAAGCTTGGTAAAGGTACAGTGTAAATCTGCTGTCCCCTCAAAATAACTCAACACACAGTCATTAATGTCTAAACCGCTGGCAACAAAAATGAGAACACCCCTAAGTGAAAATGTACAAAATGGGCCCAATTAGCCATTTTCTCTCCCCAATGTCATGTAATTCAATAGTGTTACAAGGTCTCAGGTGTGAATGGGGAGGAGGTGTGTTAAGTTTGATATCGCTCTCACTCTCTCATACTGGTCACTGGAAGTTCAACATGGCATCTCATGGCAAAGAACTCTGAGGATCTGAAAAAAATAATTGTTGCTCTACCTAATGATGGCCTAGGCTATAAGAAGAGTGCCAAGACCCTGAAACTGAGCTGCAGCACGATGGCCAACATCATACAGCATTTTCCACTCAGAACAGGCCTCACCATGGTCGACCAAATAAGTTGAGTGCACATGCTCCGCGTCCTATCCAGAGGTTGTCTTTTGGAAATAGACATATGAGTGCTGCCAGCATTGCTGCAGAAGTTGAAGGGGTGGGGGGTCAGCCTCTCAGTGCTCAGACCATACTACACACACTGCATCAAATTGGTCTGCATGGCTGTCGTCCTAGAAGGAAGCCTCTTCTAAAGATCATGCACAAGAAAGCTCACAAACCGTTTGCTGAAGACAAGCAGACTAAGGACATGGATTACTGGAACCATGTCCTGTGGTCTGAGACCAAGATAAACGTATTTGGTTTAGATGGTGTCAAGCATGTGTGGCAGCAACCAGGTGAGGAGATAAAGATAAGTGTGTCTTGCCTACAGTCAAGCTTGGTGGTGGGCGTGTCATGGTCTCGGGCTGCATGAGTGCTACCAGCACTGTGGAGCTACAGTTCATTGAGGGAACCATGAATGCCAACATGTACTATGACATACTGAAGCAGAGCATGATCCCCTCCCTTTGGAGACTGGGCCGCAGGGCAGTATTCCAACATGGAATAGGAGAGGGCGTGGTGGGTCTGAGAGCGCGCATTCCCGATGTGAAACTGTTGAAAGGAACCCAAGGTAAACTTGGCAAAGCTGGAAGAAGAACATGCTGATCTGCATGAGATAAAGATACAACAGATTGGCAGAGAATGCTAGTAATACATCAGGATAAGCCCCTAGTGTGATCACCTGCATGCTGGTTCTTGGTGATAGAGCAAGTTTGAAGGATTGCAGCACATTGGGATGAAGATAGTTTAATGGACACTATTTTGGACTGTTTACCAACTTTTTTACACAGATTTATCTATTTGCACTAGCACTTTCTGTGAAATGCACTTTTTTTGCAATATTGCACACGTATATAGTTTTTGCACAAAACATTATATGCACGAGATATTGGCAAGATTATTGTGAATATAAGCGCTGCTTGTTGCTATGATTATTTATAGTGAATGAATTTATAGATATATTACGTTTAAAGCAGCAGCTGAATACTTTATACTCATTGTATGTTTCACTGTTATTTCATGTATTTATGTACACAGATTAATTTATACACATTTGATTTAGCGCGGTGGCACTATTATATATTAAAGTATTCCAACATAACGACCCCAAACACACCTCCACAATGACCCCTGCCTTGCTAAAGAAGCTGGGGGTAAAGGTGATGAACTGGCCAAGCATGTCTCCAGACCTAAACCCTATTGAGCATCTGTGGGGCATCCTCAAATGGAAGGTGGAGGAGTGCAAGGTCTCTAACATCCACCAGCTCCGTTATGTCTTCATGGAGGAGTGGAAGAGGACTCCAGTGGCAACCTGTGAAGCTCTGGTGAACTCCATGCCCAAGAGGATTAAGGCAGTGCTGGAAAATAATGGTAGACACAAAAAATATTGGTACTTTTTTGCATTAGGGGTATACTCACTGTTGTTGCCAGCGGTTTAGACATTAATGGCTGTGTGAGTTGTTTTGAGGGGACAGCAAATTTACACTGTTCTACGAGCTGTACTCTCATTACTTTATATTAGTGTCATTTCTTTAGTGTTGTCACATGAAAAGATGTAATAAAATATTCTCAAAAATGTGAGGGGTGTACGTACTTTTGTGAGCTACTGTATATACCATAGTTTGTAGACGCTATAACTTTTGCGCAAACAAATCAATATACGCTTATTGGGATTTTTTTTAACCAAAGACATATAGCTGAATACATTTTTGCCAAAATTTATGACAAAATTGGAGTTTATTGGATATTTTTTAAAACAAATTAGAATATATTATATCTACACAGTTGTGCTCATAAGTTTACATACCCTGGCAGAGTTTGATTTCTTGGCCATTTTTCAGAGAATATGAATGATAACACAAAAACCTTTCTTTCACTCATGGTTGATGTTTGGCTCAAGCCATTTATTATCAATCAACTGTGTTTACTCTTTTTAAATCATAATCTCAACAGAAACTACCCACATGACCCTGATCAAAAGTTTGCATACCCCATTTCTTAATACCGGGTATTGCCCCCTTTAACATCAATGACAGCTTGAAGTCTTTTGCGGTATTTGTGGATGAGGCTTTATCTACTCAGATGGTAAAGCTACCCATTCCTCTTAGCAAAAAACCTCCCAGTTCCTGTAAATTCTTCGGCTGTCTTGCATGAACTGCAAGTTTGAGATCTCCCCAGAATGGCTCAATGGTATTGAGGTCAGTAGACTGAGATGGCCACTCCAGAACCTTCACTTTATTCTGCTGTAGCCAATGACAGGTCGACTTGGCCTTGTGTTTTGGATCATTGTCATGTCGGAATTTTCAAGTACGTCCCATGCGCAGCTTCCTGGCTGATGAATGCAAATGTTCCTCCAGTATTTTTTGATGACATGCTGCATTCATCTTGCCATCAATTTTGACCAAATTTCTGGTACCTTTGTAGCTCACACATCCCCAAATCATCAATCCACCTCCGCGTTTCACAGTAGGAATGGTGTACCTTTTTATCATAGGCCTTGTTGTTTCATCTCCAAATGTAGGGTTTATGGTTGTGGCCAAAGCTCAATTTTGGTCTCATCACTTCAAATGACTTTGTGCTAGAATGTTTGAGGCTTGTCTCTGTGCTGTTTGGCGTATTGTAAGCGGGATACTTTGTGGCATTTGTGTAGTAATGGCTTTCTTCTGGCGACTTGACCATGCAGCCCATGTTTCTTTAAGTGCCTCCTTCTTGTGCATCTTAAAACAGCCACCACACATGTTTTCAGAGAGTCCTGTATTTAACCTGAAGTCATTTGTGGGTTTTTCTTTGCATCCCGAACCATTTCTCTTTCGTCCATTGACAGACACAGCGTTCCATTATTCTTTACCATTGGGTTGTATTGCCCTCTATAGGAGTAGGACTAGGCAGAAAAAAAGACTCGACTACGCCTATGGGCAGTCCTAGGTAATATACACCCCCCTCTCTGCTATAGGCCTTCAGTTATTTTCTGCCTAGTCAGGTGTAAGGATGTAGCTCCCTGCTGGTATCTCTAGCCCTGGCAAATTTTTTTTTTTGTTTTTCTTTTTTCCTGGATTTTTTTCCGGTGAGATCTACAGTCAATTTCCGGCTGGGTGACTGACTGGTCACTATAGGGCCAGAGGGGCTTCCCAGTCTGGCCAGCGAGTGCATGCAGTGCTAGGTCAGCCGCTAGATCAGTGCGTAAGGGGCCCCCACCTCTCCTTCCCTGGATGGGGTGTGGGATACAGGTACTCCCTGGGGTGGTCGGTCCCTCTGGGGTTCACCTCCCTCCCCCCTTCCCGGTGAGGCCCAGGCTTCTGGCCTAGGTGCCTTTTTGAACTTCTTTCCCACCCCCCCATCCACCCTGGGAGTTGTTGCTGGGTATGGGGTACCCCCTTAACCCATCTGCTGCCCTAGTTGGGCCTGGGGGCGGGTGACCAGAAGGCCACAATTGTGGCCTCCAGCAGTGGCCCTCTGGTAATTTAGGCCACGGCTTTGCGGCCTACCGACCAAGGGCCGAGTGGGGAGCCCTGGGGGCCACCGCCTCCTGTTTCAGTTCGTCCGGCCTCCGTTCTGCGGCTCCGGATGGTCTGGTCTCGCGACCGGCGGCCGAAAATTTAAGCCACGGCTTTTGCGGCCTACTAGGCTGGGACCTGCTCGGGGCGACTTTAGGCCTCCCGGCCGCTTTCTGGCAGAGGGGCGACCCCCTTCTGGGGGGGGCCCTTTGGGTGAGCCCTTCATGGATGTCCCACGTGCGGAGCCCGGTTCGGCTTCCCCTGTGCGGGACCTCGGTGGCGTCCTCTGTGTGGGACCTCGGTGGCGTCCCCTGTGTGGGACCCCGGTTGCGCTCCCTGTGCGGGACCTCAGCCAGTGCTCCCTGTGAGGGGCCTCATTGGTGGCCCCTGTGCTGGACCTTGATAGGCGTCCCCTGTGGCCGATGCCCCCTGTGAGGGGCCTCAGCCTGTGTCCCCCTTGAGGGGCCTTGGGGGTGCCCCCTGTGTGGGGTTTGGCCGGTGCTCTGCTGAGGGGCCTGTGTTCCCTGTACGGGGGCGTCTGCGGCTTCTCCTGTGTGGGGCCTAGGCCAGTGTGGGGGTCCCCGTGCAGGACCTTGAACAATCTGGCCACAGTCGCGGCCCAATTTATGGGTTGGTGACCTGTTCGGTCACGTATTGAGGATGTTTCCTCCACAACTGAAGTGGTGTACGGGGCCGTCTGGCACGGCGAAGGCATTCCCTTCTCCCTCCTATCTGGCAACATTTGCCCAGGAAGAATGGGAGGGTCCACAGCACCCTTTTGTGCTTCAAAGAGGCTTGTGGTGGGGTACCGCCTTAAGAAGTGGACTGTTCCACCAGTGGTTGATTTGCCTGTCTCTTAATGGCATGAGACAACCATGATGCTGGTAGGGGAATCTCCGGTTTTACTGATTCCCCCTGCCTGTACTGATTTGGCGGACCTGTTGATCTAGGGTCTAGCGGTTGGTCTGCTATGCCTCTTGGCTGCAGTTCCCCTGGTTACTGAGCTCTGTTTCCACAGTAGTGTTTAGACCTGTATGTGGCCTGAATGTTGGTCTGCGGACTGGGGTTTTAAAAAAGGCCATTGTCGCTTCAGGGCAACCCTGGATGACATTGTTGCGTGTCTCACGGAGGGGGAAGGCACATCTCTGAAATGGAAAAGGAGCCACGTCTCAGAAGCGGTTCTCCTTTCCAGGCACACAGTTCTTTCATTCTTCAGGGTCCACTGTCAGGGGTTCAAAATCTTTCAAACCCTCCTCGGGAGGTTCCAGACGGACCTCGTCTGGCAAGCCGAAAGCGGTCTTTTTTCTGACCCGCAGACAAGGCCTCTTTAGCTTGAGGGTGTGCCCTCACACATGTCTGGAATGGGTCATCTTGATCTTGTCCTGTTATGAGATAGTGTTATGGCCTTGTTCCTCAAAATGTTTTTTTTTTTCCCTCCCATTAGGTGTCTGTCACCGGACCATTTGCAGTTCTCCTTGTGGGGCTGTTCAAGTCCTGTTCCGGTCCCTGTCGGAAAGTTTTTTTGGGGGGGTTTTCTTTACACCTGTTCATGATCAAAGGTGAAGGGCATGGTGCGTTGAATCCGGACCTCAAGGCTCTGACCTGCTTTTATGGGTACGGTAGCTCAGAATGGAGTCCATCCGCACGGTGATAGCGTCCCTTACTCATGGGGGCTTTTCTGGCTTTATTCAACATCATAAATGTCTGCTTACGCATTCCACTCTGTGCCCGACCTCAGCATTTCCTTCATTTTGCTGTGGGAGGAGAGCATTACCTGCTTGTGGTGTTGCCTCATTGGTCTCAACATCATTTCCCTGGTTATGTCAGCGGGGGTTGCGGTCCTGGGCTACCTGGACGATCATTTTCTGCAAGCAGGGTCCTCGACTGGATGTAGAGGGGTGTCCTGTCAGCTCCTGGGACGAACGTCTTTTACTAGCAGGTCCATCGGGTCCTGGCGTTGGGGGCGACTGTATTGGTCCCTTTACTACAACTCTGGTTACTCCGTTGTGGTGTTCGTCCATTACGAGAGGAGGGTGTCGTTTTACTTCCTTTACGACTCCAGCCCGTGTCTCACCTTACGCATTCGTCTGTAAATACTACAACTTATTTCGGTCTTTTCGGGGGTACTCATTCCCTGCGATAGTGGCACGCCTACCTGAGGTAAGACTCGATGGCATGGGTATTTTCGTCCAGTCT
>BLSH010338011.1:356935-369893 GCA_018402905.1 Glandirana rugosa | reverse complement strand
ATCTTTGTTTCAAGGTAAGTATTTCATAATGAGCTAGTATGCGGTGCATACTAGCTCATTATGCTATTGTCTTTCAGGCTGTAATTTTTTTTTCTTAAATAGGTAGACAACCGCTTTAATAATGAAAACCAGTATCAAGTAACCTCTTTATAAATAAAGTAGACTGCTGTTAATTCTGACATAAAATTTTCATTTCAATTTAGTCCTAGTCTTTTACCTAAAATGCCATTTTAGGTTTAGTCGTATTGAAACCATTTTGTTTTTGTCACTAAAAACATGCAGCTGGCGAACATATTTTAGTTGACAAAATTAACACTGGTGGCTGTAGTAGTAATGCCCACCTCTGGTCTAGGGTGGCTGCAACAATAATAACAAGCAATAATGTCAGCGGAAGCAATAATAAACCTTCAGCATTGGTGTCAAATGCTGCAACAAATAACTCCAGCATTGGTTTAATTGGCCTTAATAACTGTAAGCATTGGTGTTGGTGATAGCATTACTAATCCCTAGCATTGTTGTCAGTGGTGGCAGTTAAAATACCCAGTATTGGGCCTCATGCACACAGGACGTTTTTTGACTGTTTTACTTACAGCAGCTGTTTTTAGCTGCAGACGGTTTTTTTTCTACAGTCAATAAACCCTCCATCTTGTTATCCTGTGTGTTCATGCACATGTAGGATATTATCAGCTGTTTTTAGCAGTGGTGTTTTTGAGCTGTAAAAAAACCCCAAGACCTGAGGGTTCTTTTGGACGTTTTTCAGCTGTAAAAACGTTCAAACGCTCAAAAACGTTGATCCCCAACGTTTTTGGGGGTTTTAGATCAATTGGAAGAAAGACAAACAAAAACCGCTGGCCCTTTAAAAATGCTAAAAACCGCGAAAAAACTGCGGTAATATGACGCTGATAAAAGTTAAAAAAAAATCACTGATAAGCTACTGACGTTTTTTGGACGTTTTTTTAAAGTCCTGTGTGCATGAAGCTTTGGTGTGAAGGGCTGCAGTAATAACTCCCAGCGTTAATGTTAGTGGATGCCATAACCTCAAACCCCCACCCGGAATTGTCAGTGGCATCTCAGTTGCAGTGATCTTAAACCCTTACATTTTTCCAAAACATTCCATGTCCCAATAGTTAACAAAACGTTTATACCCATACAATAGAAGTATGGGAATGGAAAATATGTATTTGAAGTTTTTTAAATGCACATTGAAGAGAGACAGGCAATTAAAATAAGCCCTATTGTTTGTTTCAGTATTAATAGCCCCCAGAATCGGTGTCAGTGACAGTAAGTAATGGCAATTCCCAGCAATGGTGTCAGTGGTGGTGGTAGTAGTAGTAATAAAAACTCCTAGCATTGATGTCAGTGGCTGCAATAATAACCCTAAGTATTGGTGTCAGTTGCTACAATAATAAAGCCTAGCCGTACTGTCAGTAGATAAAATAACAGCCAGTGAAAGAATTATCGAAACCCCTGCATTGGTGGTCCGTGATAATATTATTTAAAGGATAAGCTCACTTTTGGAACATATTATGTGTTCCAGCCATATTCGGGGTGGAACATGTAACCTGTTCCAGCTCCTGCCGCCTCCCCCCCCCTGTGACAACGGGCAAGGGATCTTCTCCCTGCACCCGTAGTCAGAGTTTAAAAACAACAAGGTTGTGCAGGGCTCCACCCACACAGCTACATCATTCGTTCAGAGTTATGTGAATTAACTAAAAGTACCATTGGCCTTTGGGGCCGATGACTTGTTGTTCTCAATGAACTGCGAGGGCGCTGGTGAGTGCTCTTGAAGTCCATTGATTCCTCCTGCCAGTCAGTAACTGTCTGCCCATACCTCTTATACGGGCAGACAGTTACTGACTGGCAGGAGGAACTTCGACTCTGCAGGATCCAGGCATTCATCTGCAAACTGCTCATCGTGGACGCAACACCTTACAGGCTGCAGAGTGAAAAAAGAAATGCTTTTTTTTTTTTTTTTATTTGTAAAGGGTGAGCTTGGCCTTTAAACCCCCATGGTGGTCATCAGCGGTATAATGTAACCTCCCCCCTGTATTGGTTGTCAGTGGGTGTAAGATTTAACCCCTCAACATTATTGGTCGGTGCTGCCATGCTGTGTGAACGTCAGTCACAAATAAGATAAAAATGAATGGCCCATTGAAGATAAAATCTGAAAACTATTTTATTTCTTAATAAGTTTTAAACCTTTGGGTTATACTGCCATCTACAAGAGGATTGGACCTTGGCAAACCAAAAAGACTGTAGGCCCAAAGTATAACCCCTCCTGCAATCACCTTGCTTCGGTTCTTTGCTAGTGTCATAGAAAGAACATCCTTTTTTCATCTCTTGTTTTTTTAAAGACTAACTTTTATTCTAGCGCACACATGCAATGGCGACATTAAAATCCTGCAAGGCTATTTAAAAGTAACTGAAGATCTTACACCAAAATATGGGGAGTCCGTCACACTATATGGCTATAGAGTGCTTAGCCCACTACTGCGTCAAAGTCCCCCAACTCAGTGGGTCCTACACTAACCATAGAATGGGAGATCCGGTCTCTTAACCATGGGAGCAATACACTGCTCTTAATGGGAAAACTAGAGAACTCTTCCTACAACTCAGGTGGACACTGATTTGAGGCAATTATGAAAAGGTGGGGTGCTCCAGCCCAAGGGATCTGGTCAGGATCATACAATAGACAAATACTTGGCGGCACACCCTAACAATGTATTACATTAGAGATGGTGCTGCCATAAGACAAAATGAACAAAACCGCATATTACAGCATGTCATTGCATGTGTGTGCTGCAATATGCTTATTTACACATCCCCATTCACGAGGAATCGCAAAAATTCTTGATTTGCGATCAGATGGGGGAAGGAGGTTCACCACCTGCAGTTCAGAGCCCTGCTGTTCGGCCTGTCGTCTTCCCCCAGGATTTTTACAAAAGTCCTGGCGGAGGCATTGGCCCTCCTGGGATTGAAGGGGATCCCTGTCATCCCATATTTGGATGAACTTTTTTTTTTTCCCCCTCCCACCTGCAAGAGGATCTGCGTATAGCCATCGCTTTTCTGGAAAGTCTAGGGTAGCTGTTTCAAACAGGGAAAAATCAAACTTGATCCCGGCACAGGTTTTTCGCTACCTAGGATTCATGGTAAACTCGGTGGCGCAGAAAGTCTACCTCACAGAGGAGAAGGTAGAAAAAGTGAAGGCTAAAGCAGCTTCCCTTCAAACCAACTAATTGTCGGTCCGGACAGCCATGTCAGGCCTAGGTCTCATGGCAGCAACAATCCCGGCAGTTCTGTCGGCAAGGGCCCACTTTAGGTGTTTCCAGGCCAATATCCTAAGGAATTGCTATCACTACGGACGCCAGTACCTGGGGATGGGGGGGCCCATTGGGGACCAAGGGTAGCGCAAGGACATTGGTCCAACGCGGAGTCCAAAAGATCTGCAAATTAGAGGAGAGCTGCGGGTGATTTGGGAAGCCCTGAGGATATTCTCCAAAGATCTGAAAGGTCACCATGTGCAAGTCCTCTCGGACAGCATAGTGGCGGTCTCATATGTCAACAAACAGGGAGGTACTCTGTGTTGCTCGATGATTTGGTTGGCGAACTACATTTTTCGTTGGATAGAAAAAAATCTGAGTTCAGTCTCAGCAATCCACCTCAGGGGAGTGGACAGTCAGTTAGCACACTTTCTGAGTCGTCATCAAGTTCTCGAATCAGAATGGTCACTGAACAAAGAGGTCCTCCAGCTGGTGGTGGAGAAGTGGGGCTGCCCGGAGGTGGACTTGTTCGCCAGCAGAGCAAATGCCAAAGTCCCAAGGTACTTCTCACTGGGAAGGGACAAGGAGGCCCAGGGGATAGACGTTCTAACTCAGGAGTGGGCGTACCGCCTATATTATGCCGATCCCCCTTTCAAACTCATTCCCCAGGTGCTGAGAAAATTTTTGCAAGAACACACCACAACGATTTTGGTGGTCCCATATTGGCCAAGGAGACCTTGGTTCTCCATGTTACTGCGCCTAGCGGTGGAGCCTACCCTCATGTTGCCTGAGAGGGAAGACCTGCTTTGGGTCTGAGGCTATCGGCATGGTGTCTGAGGAAAGCCTCCTGAAGGCCAAGGGACTCTCGGACAGGTCGTGAGTATGATTCTATCCAGTAGGAAGAAAGTGACTCAGGCCATTTATTCCAAATATTGGAAAGTTTTCAGTTTTTGGTTGTACACCAAGAAGGTGTCGGCACAGATCCCTGCCATCTTAGAATTTTTACACGATGGTGTGGATCAAGGGCTGGCCATTAGTACTTTGAAGGTCCAGGTGGCTGCCTTGTCTGCTTTTTTTTTTTTGGAACAACCTCTGGCGTTACACCCGCTAATCAGCGGGTTCTTTAAGGGGTTAGCAAGAATTAGGCCCATCCCATTTAGAATTCTTCCTAAATGGGACTTGACAGTAGTATTACAAGGATGGGTGAACCTTTCTTAAGAGGAAGAGCTGTCGTTGAGATTGTTTTTAGCGTAGCCAGTCTTTTTGGTAGCAATCTCGACAGCCAGACATGTTGGTGAGCTGCAAGCACTCTATCAAAGAACCATTCCTACAGATCTTTGAAGACAGGTTGGTAATACGCACTGACCCGGGATTCTTACCCAAGGTGGCATCCAAGTTCCATAGGTCACAGGAGATCGTTTTGCCTGCCTTCTGTGCGTCTCCAGCGAATCAAAAAGAAGCCGAATTCCATGAACTGAACGTAAGGGCCTGCATCTCGCGATACTTAGAATTATCTAAGGATATTAGGAAATCTAATGCCATATTTATTTTGCATTCTGGTAAGAAAGTGGAGTTCCAGGCTTTGAAAAGCACAATCGCACGATGGATAAAAGAAGCAATTGTGGAAGCATACAAAATCTAAAAGGAGTGCCCCTTCTCCCCGATCACTCATTCCACACAGGCACTATCTGTTTCTTGGGCTGATTGAGCTGGGGCGACACCAAAGCTAATTTGTCGAGCAGCAACATGGTCAAGCTATTCAATCAGGCTTTGGGAGAAAGGTTCTCCAGGTGGTAGTCCTCCCCTCTAATCTGGTAAGTTCTTGTTGATCCCCTCTATTGCTGTCCTGGACAGACAACTAGAGAAAACCACAGTTAGACTCACCAGTAACTTGGTTTCTAGGAGTCGTCCAGGACAGCAGGGAATCCCTCCCTATATGCTGTTGTAACTTTGGACGAGTGTTTTTGTTTCTTTCAGAAACCGTTTCTGAGGAAGTTCTCGGATAAAGACTGGGGAAGAGGAGTGATTGACTGCTCTTTATGGATTTATTTTTTGTGTTTCCTGCCTTCCGAGGAAGAGCCTTCTCTCTAGTGCTGTCTTGGACAACTCCTAGAAACTGAGTTACCAGTAAGTCTAACTCTGTTTTTTTTGTATTATAGATGAGTTTTGACATCTTTTTTGTTTTTTTGCACCTGAAGAAGAGAAAGCTATAATTTACTAATTCTCTAAACGTGTTGGGCTTCTTTTGTCTACATTCAACCTGCATGTGTTTGTTCCACGTGGTTACACGCATTCCAATTGCAGGCTGCCTTTGTCTGCATCCTATCTGTATGTCATTGTTCCATATTGTTATGTACCGTATTTTTCGCCATATAAGACGCTCCGGAATATAAGACGCACCCAATTTTAAAGGAGGAAAATCTAGAAAAAAAAGATTCTGACCGATTCTGAACCAAATACTGTAGTAAAATATTTTAATGTCCACCATTGCCCCCCACTCGTCATCACCATCACTTTTCCAGTGCAACATTGCCCCCACACTAATAATAATAGCCAGTAGTTTAACATTGCCCCCACACTAGTAATAATAGCCAGTAACATTGCCCCCACATTAGTAATAATAGCCAGTAACATTGCCCCCACATTAGTAATAATAGCCAGTAACATTGCCCCCAACATAGTAATAATAGCCAGTAACATTGCCCCTGCCCCTGCCCCCTAATAGCCAGTCCAACAAACCTCACTGTTGTTGCAGATGTGATCTCTGGTAGGATCCACGAGCAGAGGGGTGATGACGTCAGCGCGCACCGCCGCCGGGTGTACCAAGATGGCCGACCGCTCCGGAGCTAGGCCAAAGCCGCGGCCTTTCCTAAGGCCACGGCGGCGTTGCGCTCCGTGGATTCTCATATCGCTGAGGCAAACTGTCTATTCGTCGTATAAGACGCACCAACTCCCCCCCCCCAGTTTTGGGGAAGAAAAAGTGCGTCTTATACGGCGAAAAATACGGTATATTTCTATTGCGTCTAATGTTTTTTAATTACCTTTTTTGTATGTAATACTGTTTTTTTGGATAAACTTTTTATATTTTTATATAATTAATTTTCAAGTTTCATACATTTTGTATTGTTTTTTTCTAAATGTGGCAAACTTCATTTAAAGTCCCATGACTAAATTTCTGTGCTTATATGTTCAAATAGGGATGGAGGTGTGTCACTGTAAGTTGTGACAGCTTCACATCATCCTTCTAATGTACTTTTCAAGTTGTGGTTGCCCTTAAAAGTCAAACTTAGAGGGGTTGGCATTCTGGGTTAATAATGGTAAAAGATCTGTGTAAAGTATCTGCCGATGCCCTGTATAAAATAAAAGCAGCTGCAGATACAATACACAGAGCTCTGAGTGATCTTCTTTTACTTTTGCAACGTTGCAGCTCCGTCATCCATTGTCTGTCTCTGCTTTGTGTGTCTAAAAACAGACACTGATAGACACACAGCACTGTAGAATGTGTGTTTGTTTTTTTTTTTGTGAATGGCAGTGCTGGTCTGCAAAGTGACCCCCAGAGCTGTCACATATCCATCTCCAGAGGGATGAATAGAAGCACTTGGTCACCTAGGAGTAAATTAACATTAAATATTTTTTGACACTTCTTCTTTGAGCATGTGAAATGTTCAGATTTTTAGCGATCTAAGCCCTTTGTGTGACAGCAGTACTTGGAGAAGTTCCTCATACCAGCTGTCATCTCTTGAAAAGAGCGCGGCCGTGTCATTCATTCAGAGTTCTGTGATAGGATGAACTACAGGTACCGTCATCCTTTGTTTCTGTCGGCTTGTAGTCTTGGTGAACTACCATGGCACTGTTGAGCACTCTGGTAGTTCATTGATTCTTCCTGTCAGCGTGAAACTGCCTGCCTGTACGATGTTACTCTGCTGATCGCTGGTGCAATGCTTTGCAAGCTCCTAACAAAAAGAAATGGAAATGCATTATTTTTTTCTGCAAAAAAATATGCATTTATTATTTATTTTAGGTGAACTTATCCTTTTAAGACCCATGTCCTGCAATGAAATTAGGAACTAGATATTTCTTTCTTGGAGTCCATTGAGGGACACAGATCCCAACAATCTGTATTTATGATCGTGCTCTTGGTAATGCTTTGCTACAAAACTGTTGCATGCTGATAGCAGGATGGGCTATACCGTGGGCTGGCTTACATGTCCACAAAGGTCTTAGCCATCCAGGACACACCTCCTGATTGGTTGAGACACAGCAGAGGTGCCATTGACTCCCACAGCTGTCCATCAAAGTCAGTCAGCCACTCAGGGGAGAGAGGGGGCAGGGCTTTGTGTCTGAATGGATACACGGAGCTCTGACTCGGCTTGGGTGATCCCTGTAGCAAGCTGCTTGCTGTGGGGGCACTCCATAGGAGGAAGGGCCAGGAGCTGCAAACAGGGACCCGAGAAGAGGAGGATCTGGCTACTCTGTGCAAAACCAACTGCACAGAGGTGGTAAGTATAACATGTATGTAATTTAAAAAAAAATAGGAGCTTTTACAATCGAAGTACAAGAATCCTGTTTCTCCTATCGTTCACTGACAGACGCAGCTCATCATGACGTGTGGGGTTTATGCTCGTCCCACTAGGAGTTAACTAGGCAGGGAAAAGAAACAGCTGGCCCCTTCCATGGGGGCCGTCCTCTCTTCCCACATAAAACCCCCTCATAGCATAGCTCTTCAGTTTCAATGCCTAGTTTGCAAGGAGTTGACCTGGCTTCCCTTCAGGGGAATTGCGGCCCTGTTTGCGACCATTTTTTATTTAATTTTCTTTTACTTATTTGTCTTCTATCAAGCAATTGAACTAAGAGCCTTTTCTGGAGGAGAATGTCTGAATCACAATGACTTCACTGCAGGACTTCGGCTGGTTACTGAACCTGCAGAAGTCGTCTGTGTCTCCATCCCGTCGCCTGGAGTATCTGGGTCTAATTCTGGACACAGAACAGGCAAAGGTATTCCTCCCTCCGGCCAAGTTGTTGTGTCTGCAGTCAGCAGTGCGCACCCTTTTATCGCACCGTCAGTCTTCATTATGGTTCTGTATGCTGGTGCTGGGACTCTTGTCGTTCGAGGCGATACCTTTCGCCCAGAGTCACACTCGTCTCCTTCAGCGAGTGATTTTGGCTCGGTGGGACAGGTCCCCTCGGTTGTTGGACCTTCTGATCCGTCTGAGCTCCCAGACCAGGGCGTCTCTGACCTGGTGGCTTCGGGACTCGGCCCTAACTCAGGGGAAGATGTTCCTGCCCATCAACGTTCTGGAGCTGAGGGCAATCAGATTGTGCCTTTTGCACTGGACACTAAGATTGCAGGGTCGTCCGACTCGAATTCAATCGGACAATGCCATAGCAGTGGCGTATGTGAACCATCAGGGCGGTACAAGGAGTCCAGCAGCTGCAGCGGAGGTTCCTCTGATACTGCGTTGGGCGGAATTTCACGTTCCGGCGATCTCAGCCATTTACATTCCAGGTGTGGAGAACTGGCAAGCAGACTTTCTCAGTCGCCAGACGCTGGACCAGGGAGAGTGGTCCCTCCACCCGGAGGTGTTCAATCAAATTTGCCGCAGATGGGGGGACGCCGGACATGGATCTCATGGTGTCCCAGTTCAATCAGAAGGTTGAAACCTTTGTGTCCAGAATGAAGGATCCGTTCGCAGTGGCCACGGACGCTCTGGTGGCCCCCTGGGGCCGTTATCGTCTTCTGTACGCCTTCCCTCCGATAAAACTGCTTCCACTATTGATACGCAGGATAATGGCGGAGGGGATACCAATAATCCTGGTGGCTCCAGATTGGCCTCTGCGCACTTGGTACGCCGACGTGGTGCAAATGGTGGCAGACGCCCCTTGGCGGCTCCCGCTGTGAGACGATCTTCTGTCTCAGGGGCCCATCAAAGGGATTTTATTAAAACTTACCGTAAAATCCTTTTCTCCAAGTTCACTGACAGACGCAGCTCCCACCCCTCGGTGCTCTGTTCTGTTACGGCTTGTGTACGAACTGAAGAGCTATGCTATGAGGGGGTTTTATGTGGGAAGAGAGGACGGCCTCCATGGGAGGGGCCAGCTGTTTCTTTTCCCTGCCTAGTTAACTCCTAGTGGGACGAGCATAAACCGCACACGTCATGATGAGCTGCGTCTGTCAGTGAACTCGGAGAAAAGGATTTTACAGTAAGTTTTAATAAAATCACTTTTTTTGCTGCAATACTATTATTTATAGCTGCCTATTGTTCGTGTTAATTGTGGCAGCACATTTCATTTTAGTTTTAGTCTTAGTCTTAGGACTAAAATGGCATTTTAGTTTTAGTCCCATTTTAGTTTTCTGCAATTGTTTGTTTTAGTCGTATTTAGTCAACTAAATCTCCAGGACATTTTAGTCGACTAAAATCTAATGGGTGTAGTTAAATTGTAATGCATTATTTTAATATTTCTTTACAATTTCCAAACTCATTATATACTGCTGGAGTGAAAGATCTAATACGTTATTTATGCTATTGAGGTATGAACATGTACTACAGACCAGGGTTAATTTCAACGTCAAATTTCAATTTAGTTTTAGTCTTAGTCTCTTGACTAAAATGGCATTTTAGTTTTATGCATCTTAATTGTTTTAGTTGTGTTTTAGTCGACAAAATTTACACTGCCTATTCAACTTTAACCATTTGTGTACTGTATGTGTCCAATCTGTTGCGAACATTGTAAAATAAAAAAAATTGAAAATAAATTCAGCTGCTGAATACAGAATAGAGAATGGTTATGTGCCTTCTGCAAAAATTGGTCCCATTGTGTATGTTTCTACAATGGAGGTTAGGCCATGAGATCAATAACTCCACTGAAGCATGTACAAATGAAAATAATTTAGTGGTCTATATCTGAGACTATTTTTGTTTTGGGTCAAGGTTAAAGCGTCCCTATCTTTAAATAACACTTCATTGCTAGCCTGAGAATTAACTCTTTTATGAGCAGAGGTAACTGAAACCTAGATTCACAGACCACATTCAGCAACCTCAGCATGCGGGAGATTTATGCCCATTTCCTGTCCTGCTGACCTTTTTACATGCAGATTCTCCAGCAGCAACTCAGCTAGAATAATATTTTATTTCTGCCTGTGTTGCTTTTGCAGATTTTCCCTTTTATGTACTGACTAGTGAAACCGTTTTCACCAGGATAGAAAGTGAGGGTAAAACTTTATAATGGAGTTCTAATTGTCCCCTACTCTATTGAAAACTTGAAAAACTGTCTGGTTTGACATATACTTTAAGGCTACTTTCACACATGTGGACCGATTTTTGACAGTTTTTCAGACGGACCTGATTGGATGCTCTATTTACCTCTATGGAGCGACGCATGTCAGCAGTGACATGTCCGCTGACATCCACCTCTATCTGGTCACGCTAAACCCTATTTTCCACCCATCTGATTTGATGTGATCGGATGAAAACGGACAGGCACATCCGTTTTCATATGATCTCCCATAGAGGACAGCGGGGCTCTGACCGGTCCATCCCTGCACAGTGAGCAGAGACGGACCTGTCATCCGCCGACTCAGCAGAGATCAACTGATCGATCCCCCACTGAGCAAGTAGAGTCCGTGAAAACGGACCCGCATGTGTGAAAGGGGCCTTACACTTGATTTTTTGCCGTCTTTTTATAGAGGATTTTTTAACTCCTAGGTGACAGGAGTGGGGCAGCAAAAGTGGTTTTAGAGCTGAATTGTTAATATTAAAGTATAATTTTTGTGATATCACTGCTATATCTCATGGTATGTTTCATACATACAATAAAGTGCTTTGATAATTTTGTCCTTTTTACATCTCTATCCTCTGTGTAGGATCCTGGGGTTTACGGTGTACTTGTGAAAAAAACTTGCAAAGCTCTTTGCTCTGTGAAACTGCATATATATTTGTTTTGTGGCATTGGGGGGAAAAATACGGGTCAAATGTTATTCTTCATACATATTGTAGTAGAGTGAATCCAACATCATGGCCACTAGAAAATAGCTTGATAACCTTTTCGTTTTTGTCCTCTACACAGAATGAATGTCCATGCAGTTTCACTGGTTGAATTGCTGTGCATTTTTTTTTTCTTCCTGTTTCTGTATTGTTTAAAAATTTGCAACCAAGATAAGGGCATCTTTTTTTTCTTAGTCTGCTGAAGGAAACTGTAAGTTTTTACCTCTTCAGCTTATCTTCCTGCAATCAGCAGTATAATGCGAAGGTTTAACCACTTAGGGACCGGAAGGATTTCCCACGTTAGGAGCAGAGCACTTTTTGCGATTCAGCACTGCATCGCTTTAACTGACAATTGTGCAGTCGTGCGACGTTGTACCCAAACAAAATTTGCGTCCTTTTTTTCCCAACAAATAGCGCTTTCTTTTGGTGGTATTTAAGCATCTCTGTGTCATTTCTGATCACTGCTATAAACAAAAAGAGCGACAATTTTGCAAAAAAAAAAAATCTTACTTTTTGCTAAGATACATATCCTAAAAAAACAAATTTATTCATAAGTTTTGACTGATTTTATATTCTTCCTCATATTTTTGGTGAAAAAAAAAATCACAATCGGCGTTTATTTATTGGTTTGCTCAAAATTTGCCGTGTTTACAAACCATGAGAATTAATTTCTGGCATTTTTTTTTTCTAGTAATGATGGCGATCTGCAATTTTTATATGGACCGTGATATTGCAGCGGACATGTCGGACTTTTTTGGGACCTTTATACAGGGATCAGAAATTTAAATATCCACGTATTACTGTATAACTGTCATTGGCAGTGAAGGGGTTAACCTGTGGGGGGTAGATCTAGGGGTTAAGTGTGTTCCCTGGGCCTGTTCTAACTGTAAGGGGGCTGGGCTGCTAGGGGCATAAGGGATCTAACTGATCCCAATGATGGGGATCAGTAGATCTGTTATGCTGCCTGACAGAGCAGGGAACCGCCTTGTTCAAATAAGCGGTTCCCTGTTTTTGTTCTCTGCTAGGCAATCGCAGCTTGTCGGCGGAGATCGAGTCCACCCCCCCTGCAGAGTGTGGCGGGCACGAGGACGTGCCGTTCTCCCTCCCACTACAACACACGCGCGAGCTGCCGTTTATAGATGGCAATTCGCGGGACGCTGCCACTCTGCAGCAGTAAAAGCACGCAAGCCGGTCGGGAACCGGTTAAGATATTCTGGGATCGGTTTTACTAAAGCTGAACAGAACAAAATCTGGTGCAGTTCTACATAGAAACCAATCCGCTTCCAGGTTTTTTTGTCAAAGCTTAAAGCGGTTGTATCCCCTAAAATTACATTTTTACCTACAGGTAAGAAGAATATCAACTAAACCTGTACGGTTTAGGAGATACTCTCACTGCAAGCGCCGCTGACATCAGCAGGCGCATGCGCAGTGATGTCCTGACGAAGGCCCGGCGCACGGACCCTGACGGAAAGTCCAGCGAAAAGACGGACTCCTGCGCATGCGTGGGAGTGACGTCTCGCGGCTCCAGCCACTCACAACGCCGGAGTCGCGTACAAGGAAGGATCCACGGAGGGAAGATGGCAGCTCCCTCCTCAGTGACCTGGCGGACCTGCGTGTGCTTTGTTCTGAGGTAAGTATTTCATAATGAGCTAGCTCATTATGCCTTTGCCTTACAGCTGTTTTTTTTTTTTTTAATAGGGGAGGAATGGAGTCTTG
>BLSH010338011.1:321870-336151 GCA_018402905.1 Glandirana rugosa | reverse complement strand
TCAACCCCAATAAAGGCCCATTTAATTCACTCTTAGTTGGAGCATAATCTGTTGCCTTGTGGAAATAAGTCCTCTTAGGTCAACTTGATTCTCAGCTTCTTCAGGACACATTGAGGATAATCGCAAAAGAGAGCTATTGATATGTGTAACTTCTGTCCTGATATAGTTAGTACATAACAATATTTAAGGATAGTATTGATAAAACTGTACACACCTAGCTATTAACTGTAACAGCCATGTGGGTAACTCCCCAGGGCAGCCACACAATCATAATGTTAATTATAGACATCTGTAATTATAATGAAAATCCTGTAGATGGCAGGCACTGACAAGTGGAAGTCCATCAAATATTAACTAGACCTACTCCAACCCCCCCGTTCTAAGCCCTATTCTATCTGCCCTATAGAGGAAAGATGTCTATACTTCTCTTTTCTCAGGGTGCTTCGGACTGGTCACGTGATTGGCCCCCCAACGCTGGCTTCAGTGTAAAGGAGGCTGACAATGGATTCCTCATAGTAGGCCTATGGGTGACATCAACACCCAGGCTCTGCAGCTGTTGTTGGCGATCTCTCCTCCTCCTTACTGAAGCTTTCCACAGGGGAGATAATTTGACCAACCGGAACACTGTCAGAATAGGTAAGTATAGACCTCTTTCCTTTTGCAGAGTAGTTAGTATAGGGTTAAGCTTGGTCCAAACAAACCCCTGTTCATTGCTTTTCTGATTCTTGACCCTAGGTTTATAGTGTCACCTACAATATTGGGTCACGAGGCAGAAAAAGAACACAGCACTGCCTATGGGCAGTCCTAGCTGGTATAAACCCCTCTCTGCTATAAGCAAGCCAGATATTTCTCTCTAGTGTTTCAGGAGTAAGGACCTAGTTCCCAACTGGGACCTCCTGGTTCCATAGCTTTTTTTCTTTTATCTTGGGATTTTTTCCTGCAGAGATCTTCAGTCAACAGTCGGGCTGGATTATCTAGATCCAGTGGTCATTCTAGTCTGGCCAACGCAGACTGTTAGCTATGCGCTGGGTCGGGTGCGACAGCCTCATCCTGGACCAGGGCAGTCAGCGAATTAGACTTCTTGCTGGGACATATATTGTCACGCACCTGACTGGAGTGCAAAATACCCCCTGAAGGTGGTGACCGAGGGTGCTATGCCCAAAGAAGCACGGGTTGCCTGATGATGAAGCTGCCTGCCGGTTCCAGATGAGAGGACACCTGAGAGCAGAGTAGTAGACACAGTAGATAATTCTCTGGAAGAACTGGCGGATCTTGACAGATGAATAGATCAGAAAGCAAAGTCAATAGCCAGGGCTAAGGGTCAAACGCAGGATGTCAATCAGTAGCAGAGGTAGAAGTGTGGTCAGGATGTTCAGGAACAGAAGCAGGAGCAAGTCCATGGAGCAAGCCAGGATCATATCGTATGGAGTCTTAAGACTCATGTGTCTCCTCCTGATCCCCTTATGGAGGCAGCGGATTCCTGGAGTGTTTTATCTCCTGGGTGGTGGCAGCATTCCGGCACAAGCAGTAATCGCCTTACTACTCCCCTCTGCCGCCGCAGGGTGTATGTGATTGTTGGTGTGTTTGTTTTTTGAGGGCCCTGAAGATGCCTCCCCTGATTCCTCAGCGGCCAAGGTCGAGCCCTCTGCCTCTGTAATCAGACAGGAGAATGTGCTGGTGACAACACTGATTATTTCTGTGTGAGAGACTCTTAAGATTGAGGACTCTGCTGGGGTGGGCGACGCGCCTGTCCTCTTTGGTATGCACAAGCCAGCTAGGCCTGTTTTTTAAGGCTTTTCCTTGTTTGTTTTCAAAGATTGGTGATGTCTGAAGTGTCCTTTTTGTGGTTCTGAAGTACTGTGCAGTTTGTTACATCTTTGAAGATGCCCTTCTGATGAAGTGGACCTTGCCTGTGGTGGATTCCCCTATTTTGAGGTTGAAAAAATCGGCCATGATGCTTCTGGAGGGGTCTACCGTGAGGTAGACATCTGGTATTTCCTTATAGTCCCAGTTTATTGCAGTCTATGTCTACGGTATGAGTGGTGGCTACGCATGGCACATGTCACAGCGGTTTTTATTGACAACGTTGTCATGTTGGTGATGGGATGGGGGTGTCTGTCATTTTTTGATTAATTTACTTCGGCTGAATTTGTAATTTATGTAAATTTCCAATAAAATTAAATTTTATCAATTCTTGCATTTTTCATTGTGTGGGCTTAACATCCCAGTCACGGTCCCCGGGGTCTCCTAGCTCACGCTCGGCTGGCTACAGGTGGAAGAGAGGAAGCAGCAGCGCAGGAAACAACAAAGAATAGTCAGAGGTAATAGCAAAGGGTCAGGGCCACAAGCAGACAGGAGAAACAGAGAACAATCCTAAGATCGGAGTAACAGGCAGACAAGGATAGTCAGACAAGCCAAAGATCGGTACACAGAATAAGACTCATACAATAGGAACAACCACACAAAAAGCCAAGCACGGACAAACGTTGATCAGCAATGCAGGCTTGCACTGCCAGGTGTTATATCCTGTTCCCAATTAGGGCCTGAGGTGGAGACCAGCTGAGGAGGGCCTACTAAAGCACACAGGTGAGGGAGGCCTGGCCTTTAACTGGACACATACAGCAAGGTAGGCAACAGATGAGACATGAATGTTTGCTGTGGTTTCATGACACTTGGCTTCTTTTTTAAAAGTTTCCTCATTAGAACAGTTCCTTAGAAGCAGGTATTGACTATAAGGTATGCTCTGCACCAATGGAGGTAGAACTGTGAATATACAGTATAGTATTTTGCAAACTGGTTAAAGGTACATTAGAAATGCATTTCTTCTTACATTGGTGGTCAGTGGGAAGAAGAACTTCCCTTTTACATAGTTGGCCTTTGGAAGGAAGTATGTCTTTTTTCATATTACAAGACCATTGGTGTTTGTGGTAATGGTAATCTTATCTGAAGCAGGAAAGTTCAGTTACCCTCACAATGCTGGCTCTAGTGAGTAAACTATGGCATCAGAACAGGGTGGTATGAATGGTATGCATGTTACCATTATACTATGGGTAAATCGTGTCAATCTGTGTACACAAGGATGCTTAGATATACAAGTAAGCCCATACTGAAATAGGTGGCATACAGATAAAATGCTAAGATTTGTGCCCTGAATACAGCTTTAAAAACTCTTCACATAAATCCATTTATGAAAAAAACAAAGAAAAGCAACGCTGGTCTTACATCCCTCTACATAAATCAATAAAAATAGTGTTCTATAATGTATGCATACCACTACACAAACTCCTAATGTGCAAATATTTCAAAAGATAGTGCTGATAGATGAAACGTGCAGGGTGGGGCAAGGACACTGACGTCACCACACTAACCAGGAACGTGCTTGCGGCACCTAGAAGCTGCCAGAGACTATTGGCAACAACAGTAAGCACTGATTCCCCAGTTTTGGGTTGGACACATGTAAAATGTGAGTGTATTGTTTTATTATTAAAGCCTTTTTAGTATGGAATCGCACCTTCCTTCTTCCATTTCTCATTCATGTGGCACCTGTCTTAAGAGGACAGTCTGCAGTGAAGCAGTGTTGCTGATTGAAACAGGCGATTGCTCAGAGGCACAGTTGCTGGTTTATAATATTACCAGCCATTAACTCTGGTGAGAGAGTTAATTTAATTTTGCGTGATTGGTGGAGGATTATACCGAGTGGCAAGTTTATTTAATAAACAGAATCACTATCAATAAGGAAGTCTCTGAGATCTACAGTTTTGACACAGATGGATGTTTTGTTTGGATCACTTTATGGATTATATTTTTCTTTAAAATTTTTCCTTTGATATATATATATATTTGAGAATATTGCACATATATTTTAGTTACTACTAATTTTGTTTTTCATTAGCACTTTGCACTTTACATATGTAATATTCAGCATCATATCTCTTGAAATATTTGCACTTTATTTTTGCACATTAAGAGTTTGTGTAGTGGTATACATACATTATAGAACATTATTCTTTTCATGTTTTTTTGGCTTTCCAAAATTAGGGCAGCTGTCATCTATTCATCTTTGACACATAGGAGTGCTATGTAATTCTCAACTATTATCTTTGGCATTGGTGTTTTATTTTTTTTTTATTTTTTTATAAATCCAATTATACAGGGTGGGCCATTTATATGGATACACCTTAATAAAATGGGAATGGTTGGTTATATTAACTTCCTGTTTGTGGCACATTAGTATATGTGAGGGGGGAAACTTTTCAAGATGGGTGGTGACCATGGCGGCCATTTTAAAGTCGGCCATTTTGAATCCAACTTTTGTTTTTTCAATCCCCTCGGATAAAGAGGAGGAGCCCTCAGGGGCCACCGCGACTCGTGAACGGGCTCTGGTGGGCTCATTGGTTTCACCGGTTCGTGAGACGCTGAAGCTGGGCCTGGCTGCGACTCTGGGGGTGCTGTGCGCTTTTGGGTCGCATAAGCCGGCCCGGACGCCTAAGGCGTTCCCCTATTTGTCGTACTTTGATCAGTTTGTTTACAAGGAGTGGCGTCATCCTCAGGGGTCGTTCGCCATGCCCAAACATTTTTCTGTGCGTTATCCCTTTGAGGATACCCTGTTGCAGAAGTGGAAGTCCCCGACGGTGGACCCGTCTGAACAAAGCGGCCACTATTCCGATGGAGGGCTCTCCATCCTTCTAGGACCCAGCCGACAGGAGGACTGAGGCGGTGTCCAAGGCCATGTTCCTGGTCGCAGGGTCGGCTATGCTGGCGTCTGTGCTGGTGGCACAGGTGCTTACGGAATGGGCGACTATTGTGCACCAGGCTTTGGTGACTCTCCAGGCCCCTCCGGAACTTGTGCAGATGGCAGACCAGCTGATCCAGGGACTTAAGTATCTCTGTGATGCGGCCCTCAAGATGGCCCCCATGCTGCCCAAACTGTCCATGTTTGCAATCCTCATCAGACATCTGCTATGGCTGAGATGCTGGTCAGGAGACCAGGCTTCAAAGAAGGGCCTGACGGACCTGCCTTTTGAAGGGGGTCGCCTCTTTGGGGCTTCCCTCGACGAGATCATCAAGGATTACACTGGGGGGAAGAGTACTTTTCTTCCGGAGCCCAGAAGGGGCAAGGAGCCCCGGCGCAGGGCGGGCCCTTCCTTCTCTACGCAAAAGAGGTTTTTTCGTGCTCCACGTACCTCGAACAAGGTTTCTCAGCCCGCTAAGGCCCTCGCTGGGGGCCAGAAGCGTCCCTGGCAGCGTAAGTCCGAAAGGCGGAGGAGAAGTCCTCCTCCGCATGATGGGTCGCCCCCACCCGCGGTCCGGGTGGGGGGACGGCTCTTACGGTTCGCAGACCGGTAGACCTCGCGCATCTCGGATCTCTGGGTGCGCAAGCTGGTTTCGTCCGGGTACAAGATAGGGTTCCGTACCCAACCCCCGGACAGGTTTTTCGCTTACAATCTGGGGCTTCCCCCGGAACGGCTGCAGGCCCTGTTCGAGGCTGTGCACGTCCGGCTCCATCAGGGGGTGATTGTCCCGGTTCCTGCTAGGGAACGTTTCCGCGGTTTTTATTCCAATCTTTTTGTAATTCCGAAAAAAGATGGGGTCAGGCCTGTCCTGGACCTGAAGGCCCTCAACTTCTTTGTGAGGGCGCGGAAATTCAGAATGGTCTCTCCAATAGGTAATACTTCAAGGCATCTAAGGCCTCTTTAATGGCTAAACATTTCTTATCAACAATGGCATAGTTTTTCTTATGTCTGTTGAATGATAGACCTCTGAATGCTCCTGCTCCTGTACAGCACCCAGTCCCACATCAGAGGCGTCCATCTGTACCACAAATTCCTTTATGAAATCTGGCGTCACGGGCAGAGGTTGTGGACAAAGGGCTTGCTTCAACATTTGAAATGCCTTCTCTGCAGAACCTCTACCCTTCATCAGATCTGTCAGTGGGGCTGCAATGGTGGCAAAATTGGGAATAAAGTGCCTGTAGTATCCTGTGATCCCAAGAAATGCACAAACTTGCTTTTTTATTTATAGGTTGGGGCCCCTTTTGAACTGCCTCAATTTTATTGATCTGAGGTTTGATCAGCCCCCAACCAATAATGTAGCCATGGTATTTGGCCTCCTCCAAGCCTATGGCACACTTTCTGGGGTTGGCCGTGAGCCCTGATTTCTACTAGCCCTGAAGGGAATCTACTACTGCTTGTACCCGGGGCAAATGCGATTCCCAATCTGGGCTGTGGATGACTAAATCGTCCAAATAATCGGCTGCGTATTGGCGATGTGGTCTTAAGGGCTTATCCATCATTCTCTGGAACAAGGCAGGAGCCCCATGCAAGCCAAAAGGGATATACTGGAAGGACCCGTTGGGGGTAGAAAATGCAGTTTTCGCTTTTGCCGACTCTGTTAGGTGTATCTGTCAATAAACTTTAGTCAGGTCTAACTCTGTCTTTCCAAGGTTTAAAGAAAGAGAGTAACGTGATCTGTTTGTTCGATTTTCCTTTTCCCTGACTGGTAAACTTTGTAGTTTACCTCCCCTACTCTTTCCATAATTTCAAAGGGACTTTGCTAGGAATTTACTCTCAATGGTGGGGACTAGTACCAGCACTCTATCACCAGGGCTGAAGACCCGGGTCTTGGCACCCCGATTATAAACCCTTCTCTGGGCCTCCTGGGCTTGCTCCATAGTTCCCGTACAAGTGGCATGACAGCAGCGATTCTATCTTGCATCAGTGAGATATGCTCAATGACGCTTCTATAAGGCGTGGTCGTTCCCCCCCCCCACGTTTATTTTGCAACACCTAGCAATCCCCTGGGATGTCTCCCATACAGTAGTTCAAAAGGGGAATAACCTGTAGATGCCTGGAGGTACCTCCCGTATGGCAAAAATTAGGTATGGCAGCAAAAAATCCCAATTTCTCTCACCTTTGTCCACCGCCTTTTTTTAACATGCTTTTGAGAGTTTTGTTAAATCTCTCCGCAAGACCATCAGTTTGCGGGTGGTAGACAGTGGTGCAGAGATGTGAGATTTCGAACAACTTACACAATTCTTTAGTGACTCGGGACATAAATGGGGTGCCTTGATCTGTCAATCATTCCTTTGGAATACCTACATGACTAAATACCTGGACAAGCTATTTGGCAATAGCTTTAGCTGAGGTATTACACAAGGGAATGGCTTCAGGATATCGTGTGGCATAGTCCAGTTTTACCAGTATATGCTGATGGCCTCGGGCAGACTTTACTACTGGTCCCACCAGATCCATGCCAATCCTTTCAAAAGGTATCAATGATTGGTAATGGTACCAGCGGACTGCTAAAATGGGGCGAAGGTGCAGAATACTGACACTCTGGGCATGACAATATTCTTACACATCTGCCGTATATCTCTCCACCATGTCGACCAGCTGGTTTGGTTAAGGTCCCCATGGCTGACCCACTTCCTCAAAGTGGCAGGGAGCATACGTAAATAACGGTCCATGACCACACACGCCACAATCTTAGGGTCTGGCAAAGTCTCTGGCTGCAGCCATTTCTTGGTGAGGTGTATCAAATCAAACATTTGGGAGCCAGGTGGCTTCTCACTACTGTATGGCCAGCAATGCACCCCTTGAGCCCGGACTGCAATGGTGACGCCCATGTGTGCAAGCACCAAGATTCCAGGTCATAATAGGCCTTTTGGGGTTCTCCTGTCAGAAAAGACACTAGCAGTCCTGCCCATTGCTCTTTTTGCCATCCTTCTCGAACAGCAATGCTTTCAAAAGTTGCTAGGTACGCTTCCACATCTGCAGGTGTCCTCTTCTGCAGGAAATAGTTGGCATGCTCTCCTGCTGGACTTCAATGGCTTGGCGACTCGTCTCACGCTCCTAGCGATTTTCCTTTAGCTGCTCTGTAATGGCTTGGCGACCCTTCTCATGCTGCTGACGATTTGCCTCCTGCTGCACTGCAATGGCTTGGCGACTCGCCTCATGCTGCTGGCGATTTGCCTCCTGCTGCGCTGCAGTGGCCTGTGTGATCTGGCAATTGGTTTCCTGTTGATGGTTTGCTACCTGTTGCTGGGGATTGTTATCCTGCTGGGTTGCAGTAGACTGCAACAGGGCTTTTAATACATCCTACATCTTTCTACTTGTTCAGGAAGATGCCTGCTGAGTCTACCACCAATACTATTTTTATCTTTTTGTATGCCGGCTTTTATGATCATTTTGAACACCTAATCCAATAAAAGGTGTTTTGGATTTACACTATGTGAAGTTTTTTTCTCCAACCTTAATGCATGTTATCTGATGGTGTAAGAGAAATCGAGGAGTAAATTTTTTTTTTTCCTTCCCTCCCCCCCCCTATCTGTGGGTCCAGTGGATTGGTCGGCCAACTGGTGTCGGTTCCATCGGTTCAATCGTATGGTGGTGATCCGTTGGGTATATCCCACATAAGTCCGATTTATTTGCTGGCCGTATGGTCATGTGAATCCAACCTTGATGGTAAGCAGACATCTTGGCATTCCCAGTCGGTGGCGGCATTGGTGAATCCCGGAAGTTGGATATATTGTATTTCACTGGATACATGTCCTTTGAAGTTTCTTCACCTTTTGGGACTTTTAACTAGACTCATTTTTCACTTTTATTTCATTTATGTTTCCTTTTTATGTTCATTTGTGTATGCACTTTATATGTATGAGACTTTAGCACTTTATACTATACCCACAGGAGCATTACCTTGCCCCTTGTGATTGTTCACCAATGATTTTATGACTTTTTTGTCTTTAAGTTAATGTTTTAGTGCAGCACTGTCTTTTTGATTACCATGTGTGGGGGTTTGCTCAATTGGGATTACCTTCCCTAAGAAAAAGGCAGTCCAAACGGCAGGTTTCCTTTAAAATCTGACTTGTAGCCAGGTTTATTTAAAAAGTTGCATGTAGAAATCAAAATAAACAAAACAAAAAATAAATCCTCGCCACCCAGGCACTAAATAAACATTTCAGTTGTCCTAACTGAGCAGTGTAGGGCTTCTCCCAGACACCTACAAAACATAGACAGTGCAAACCTTTGTCTCAGTCCATAAGCAAAATTCCATACATCAGCTCTCTCAGGCTGATGGCTCCTGAGTCCCAGGTCAGAGCCAAACTTTCCTCTTTTCCTGGTACAGGCTTCTACTCACACTGATGGAAACACCCTCGACCTTGTATTCTCCTACCTATGCTCCCCATGCAACTTCTCCAACAATCCTTTTCCTCTCTCCGACCACCACCTTATTAGAGTGTCTCTCTCTCTCTCTCTTTCCCAGTCTTGCACCACCTTTCCCTCCAATCGCCTAACCATCACCCATAGAAACCTTTGACAACTCAACACTTCTTTCCTCTATTCTGCTACTGACCACCTCTATGAAAAAATGTCACCTCTGTCCTGCCCTAACCAAGCCACTGCCGTCTACAATAAATCCCCTGTCCTCCACCCTGGACGAGCTAGCTCCCTTCACACCCAAAATCAGGCCTTGACCCCTACAACCCTGGCAAACAGACGACACCAGAAATCTCAAAAAGCGTAGCCGTGGCACAAGACTAAGTATCTCAAAGACTTCAACCAATACAAATCTACCCTCCAAAAATACAATTCTCGCCTCCACACTGCCAAGCAGACCTATTTTACCACTCTTATTAACACTTTCTCATCCAGTCCCCGTCCACTCTTCTCTACCTTCAACTCCCTACTTCGTCCTCCACCTCTTCCGCCCACTAACTCACTCACTGCCCATGAGATTGCTAATCACTTCAAAAACAAGACTGACACAATTTGTGATGAAATCTCCACTCTACAGGCATCTTCCCCAGTTAACATTCCATGTCAAAAAGCACAAATCGGCACTATCCTTATTCAAACTTGCTACTATAGACAAGGTTGCTAAACTCCTTTCTAACGCCCACCTAACCACCTGTCCCCTGGACCCTATTCCCTCTCAAATATTATGGCCACCCTCTGACTCTATCCTACACTCTCTAACTCACATCTTCAATCTCTCCCTCTCTTCTGGCATCTTCCCCAATGCTCTAAAACATGTGTTGGTCACCCCCATACTCAAAAAGCCACCCCTGGTCCCTACCAATCTTAACAATCTATGCCCTATCTCCTTGCTCCCCTTTTCCTCCAAACTCCTGGAACACCTGGTCTACAACCAACTGAGTGAAGGGGGTCAAGAAGGTTATTCTTAACAAGGTGGTCTATCTGGATTTCGCCCTCAACACTCCACAGAAACTGCTCTTCTACAACTCACAAATTACCTACTAACCACAAAACCAATGGACACTACTCTGTACTCCTACTTCTGGACCTTTCGGCTGCCTTTGATACCTCTCCACCCCTCAACTCCCTCAATCAGTCTCCCCACACATCACTAACTTACTAGCAGACATATCTGTCACACCACTTCCTCAAACTCAACTTGTCCAAAACCGAACTCATAGTATTTCCTCCCCCACGCGCCTTTTCCCCTGACTTCTCTGTCAAGAGCAATGGCACAACCATCCACCCATCCCCACACTCCTTTTGGCCCCACGTCCAATCACTTTCTAAGGCTTGCCGCCTCAACCTCCGCAACATCTCTAAAATACGTCCTTTCCTAACCAATGAAACCACACAGCTCCTGATTCACTCCCTATTCATCTCTCGCCTCGACTACTGTAACTCCCTCCTCATTGGCCTACTTTTTAAATAGACTAATCCCCCCTATAGTCCATTATGAATGCCACTGCCAGACTCCTCCACCTTACAAACCGGTCAGCGTCTGCCACCCCTCCCTGCATATCCCTCCATTGGCTGCCACTCGTCCAATGAATTAAATTCAAATTACTAACAATACGTTACAAAGCCATCCACAACTCGGCTCCCAGCTACATCACTGGCCTAATCCCAAAATACCAACCTAATCGTCCTATTCATTCCTCCCAAGACCTCCTGTTTTCCAGCTCCCTCATCACCTCCTCTCATATTCGCCTCCAAGACTTCTCCCGAACCTCTCCCATCCTCTGGAATTCCCTACCCCAATCTGTCAGACTGTCCCCAAATCTATCCACTTTCATGCGATCCCTGAAAACTTTTCTCTTCAGGGAAGCCTATCCTGCCGCCACCTAACAACTGCACTTTTATTTTCTTCATTGCCCTTTCGTATCACTTGACAATTCCTCTTTGATTGTAAGCTCAAATGAGCAGGGCCCTCTGATTCCTCCTGAATTGAATTGTATTGTAATTGTACTGTCTGCCCTAATATTGTAAAGCACTGCACAAACTGTCGGCGCTATATAAATCCTGTATAATAATAATAATAAAAAAAAAATTTAAACCACCTGATGGTGGACTCCAGTGGACCACAGAATCTGGTCCGGAACCAACCAGATCGCCTCGCAAAACGTGTGTGTGTGTGTGTGTGTATGTTATAGTATCTCACAACAGTGAGGACACCCCTCACATTATTGTAAATATTTTATGATATCTTTTCATGTGACAACACTGAAGAAATGACACTTTGCTACAATGCAAATTAGTGAGTGTACAGCTTGTATAACAGTATAAATTAGCTGTCCCCTCAAAATAATTCAACACAAAGCCATTAATGTTTAAACCGCTGGCAACAAAAGTGAGTACACCCCTAAGTGAAAATGTCAAAATTGGGCGCAAAGTGTCAATATTTTGTGTCAATATTTTATGTGGCCACCATTATTTTCCAGCACTGCCTTCAACAGAGCTTCACAGGTTGCCACTGGAGTCCAACACTCCTCCATGATGACATCATGGAGCTGGTGGATGTTCGAGACCTTGTGCTCCTCCACCTTCCATTTGAGGATGCCCCACAGATGCTCAATAGGGTTTAGGTCTGGAGACATGCTTGGCCAATCCATCACATTTACCCTCAGCTTCTTTAGCAAGGCAGTGGTCATCTTGGAGGTGAGTTTGGGGTTGTTATGTTGGAATACTGCCCTGCACGCTTTGTCTTTTGTTTTGAAAATGAGCAGCAATATGTCACCCCTGCGTTACTATTTAGGCTGCACTGTCATTTATGCATTTCCAAGTGCAACCAGCACAGAAAACACACACTTTGTTGTGCATTTCAAAAACACATAGCTACGAATTCATGGCAACCCGCACAAAAACACGCATTTTGCTGCGCATTTTGAAAACACACGACAACGCGCATCATACTTAAATGTTACCATTTGTTTTGCATCTGCGCGTTTCCACACGCAGGCAACTTGCTAGAAAACGCATCATTTTGGTTAGCGCTTGGAAAATGCGTGACAGTGGGGCTCTCTTGCATTACCATTTTGTTTGCATCTGCGTATTTCTGAGCGCACAGCAACCTGCAATAAAATGCATGCTTTGCCATGCATATCAAGAACGCGCAGCAACCAGCAAAGTAAATATGTGCTTTGTCATGCGTTTCAAAAACAAATGGCAACGCGCGTCACGCTTGCGTTACCATTCGTTCACATCTGCGCATTTCCACGCTCGCGGAAATCCACAAGAAAATGCACGACACTCTTGC
This sequence comes from Glandirana rugosa, assembly GCA_018402905.1. Taxonomy (NCBI): domain Eukaryota; kingdom Metazoa; phylum Chordata; class Amphibia; order Anura; family Ranidae; genus Glandirana; species Glandirana rugosa. Next base: position 323,638 of record BLSH010338011.1, on the reverse strand, counting down.
TTTACTTTTTTGCATCTGCGCATTTCTGAATGTGTGGCAACCCACAAGTAAATGCACACCATGCCATGCGTTTGAAAAATGCACGGCAATGCTCATCGTGCTTGCCTTACCTTTGTAGTAATGTGCATTGTGCTTGTTTACCATATAGGGCGGATTTCCAAACGAGCGTCAACCTACACAGAAAATGTGTGCTTTGCTGTACATTTTGAAAACCCGTGGCAAGGCAGGTCGTGCTTGGGTTACCATTCGTTCACATCTGCGTGCTTCCGAATGCAAGGCAAGGAAAAAGAACGCATTTTCTGTGTGATAGTTGTGCAGGAAGCCACGTGACTTTCATGCGGTGCTATTGGGAACCTGGGCTGTCTATTCAATCCCACCCTCTACAGAGGGGTGTGTTCTAGGGTAGAGATGCAGGAAGAGACTATGGAAGAGACTTAGACTATACAGAATGTCACATGGTACAAAGCCACAACTAAACCCAGAATATCAGAAGATCTGCAGACAACATCACAATATGTTGCAGAAGTATGATTTATACTGGGTCTGATCATTCTATTCAGTTCTAGTGAGAAGAAATTTGGACTTTAGCTTTAATTGTGTGCATCCTGCAAATGTGTGTCATTAATTTTCATACTTTTAGGCAGTTTTATAGCAGTCGTTTCGAAACCTTCTCCTAGCAGCCTTTTTATCTCCAGGCCATTCATCACTTACATACGTAAAGTGGCATTGTGGCAAGGCAATATTGGGACCATATAAGATCGAACCCTTTGATCTACACATGACTAATAAGATCAATGTTATGGTACTACCTCTGGGATCAATACTGCATAAATATATTACCTAGTTAAATTCTATGGTAATGTATGCAAATTACACATACACAGTCGCTTCTGTAATGCTAATACTGCTTTTAAATTCAGATTTGGCCTTTGTTAAGAATATATAATGAAAAATATTAACATAATCATATTATATTTAAACAAAGCCTAGGGTATCGTAAAAGTGCTGCCAGTTTCATATGCTGTGTCTGAATGGATAGACTGAGCTGCAGCTCGGCTGCAGCAAGCTTGTTTGCTGTGGGGTACCTCAACAAGAGGGAGAGGCCAAGAGCTCCAGCCAGGCACCCCAGAAGAGGAGGATCCGGGCTGCTCTGTGCAAATCCACTGCACAGGGCAAGTAAGTATAACATGTTTGTTATTTTAATAGAAAAAAAGAGACTTTACAATCACTTTAAGGGACCAGTGTCTTTCTGCAAAATGTGCAATTTTAAGTGTAGACAAGCAGCCAGTGCATATAACCTCACACAATGTGAGCTAACAGGTGATTAACCACTTCCATACAGGACACTTACACCCCCTTCCTTACCAGACCAATTTTCAGCTTTCAGCACTCTCACACTTTAAATGACAATTACTCAGTCATGGTACACTGTTCCTTCCCCCACATTCACAGGACATACCTTCACCAATTAGTGGACAATCGAGTGTAACACACTCCAATATACGTGACCGACGAACAGATGTGAATTTTAACGTGTAAAACGTCTTTCTGTGACCAGGGAATTTCACTAACATTTCAGAGAAAAAAAGATAATTTTATTGTTTGTACAATATGAATGAACGGGACACGTCACCTAAACGTGTCTCGTCGGGCCTAGGAGGAGAAGACCCCACGGACCGACCTCGAGAACCGGAGAGGGAGAACAACTCCATGGGGTGTCGTTTGTTCGAACGACGTCGGCTCGACGTCGAGTCAGATAGGTAAGTCT
>BLSH010338011.1:300503-319593 GCA_018402905.1 Glandirana rugosa | reverse complement strand
GTAAAGAGCCAATACTATTGGCTCTTTACCGTGATCGGGGTCGGGCATTGTCCGAGGGACAAGCCCGCCCCCCGATCGCCGCGCTGCGCGCCCCCTGGGGCGCGCGCGAGCGGCGTGCACGCCGCTCGGTCTCCTTTGTTGTCAGTGACCGGCTGTGATAGGACACAGCCGGTCACGGGGTAAAGAGCCAATTTTATTGGCTCTTTACCCCGATCACGGAAGGCCGGGGTCCCGAGGGACACGGCCGGTCCCCGATCGCCGCGATGCGGGCCCCTGAGGGCCCGCAAAGCGGCGAAAACAAGAGGACGTAATATAACGTCCACTTAGGATGGGGAGTGCACCTTGCCGGCGTATTTTTACAATACGCCGGTAAGGAAGTGGTTAATACAGTATGTTGACTAGAATTTTTATTTGATGAGGAATAGGGAGTAAAAGTGGTAAAAATAGGGGGACTGTAGAGACGTTCTAAACATCGCTGCATACTCCTACCTCCCAACCTTTCATTGAGGAGGTTCAGTCACTTTGCCCAGTCAGTCTTTTTAAACTCAACCCCCGATCCTCCTATACATGCTGTTATGCACCCACCTCATGCTGTTATGCACCCACCTCTGGTCTGTGACTGGCAAGACTGTGGCCAGTGGGAGTGGAAGCTGTTCAGGTATCAGTGGGAGTAAACAATGCCCCATCTTTGGTGTCAGTAGGAGGAATAGTGACCCATTGTTGGTGTCAGTGGCAGGAATTATGCCCCATTGTTGGTGTCAGTTAGTGCAATAGGGCCAAATAAAAGCAAGCAAAGGGCAGCAGTTTGGAGACCAATGATTTAGTGCATTCAATATGTAGGTTGTGCTCCTTTATATATATCTCAATGTTTGATTTCAGTTTTTGTTGGAATGTACCATTTTTTTTTTAAAGGGATTTTCTGCTTTGCCCATAGACTCATTAACTCTGAACGTTTTGAAATTAAAATAAAATTGGCACCTCTTACAAATTACAGGTTTGTATGCCTTTTTTCTTCTGACGCCGGGCCTGTCTCTGGTGTCAACTTTTCCTGCATGTTAGATGGGCAGTGAAATGTAGCAATGTTTGTTAGCTTGTGAGCCACTTGTAACAATTAATGGTTCTCGCTGACAGGTACAGAGAATCTCTCAAGAGGCTGTCATAAACACTATTCCAGGTTTTACACAACATCCAAATCTAATAAAAACCAGGATCCATTTAGGGAAGCTTAAGGACAATTGTGCTGATGTTGTATAAACAATATTTTTATTAAATTACCTTGAAAATACATGCAGTACATGCAGACACTGAAAAGGCAAGGCATGAGAGCGTTCCATTCATCCTATACACCCTATGTCTTTCTGAAGTATGGTTATTAGGAGCTGTATGTGCTTCAGGAATTACTGTTGGTGTGGTGTCATGAGCAAATATACTTTTATTTTATTTTTTTTCAAAAGTGCCTGGGTGTCGAATGTGGAATCAAAGATTCAGTCCCTTCATAGTATATGTATATCTGCTCAATTCCCAAAATGGAAATAGAAAAAGTAAGTCTGCTCAGAACTGTCAACCCCTGACTGATAATCGGTTCTGGGCAATTAGTCTCTCACTCTACGACTTTCAATAAACTGTAGTGAAAAATAAAAGAAAGGGAAAATGGCTTTCCAGGGTTGCAGAAATATTGTCTCCAGGTATTTGTATAGACCTAAAAAGAGTAATTGATTCAAAGCAATAGCAATTGCCCAAAAGTAAATTTACCATTTGGTAGGAATGGCATTGTCACATAGGATGATACAGGGCCCAACATTCCCTAACTATACTCCTTTTTTTTTTTTTTTTTGTCTTTTAGGCATCTATTTATGCTGAAATTGGTGAAATACTCAAAGGGACCAAACCTGTTCTTGCAGGGAAAACAACAGTTTTTAAGTCTGTTGGTAAGATATATAATTTATTTAAGGTGATAGAAGTAAAGCTTAATTTTGTGTTTTTTTTTTATTACAATAACAAAACATGTTATACTTACCTGCTCTGTGCAATGGTTTGGCACAGAGGAACAGCCCTGAGCCTCTTCTCAGGTCCCCCAACTAGGTAAAAAAAACCTTTTGCCTTTACAACCACTTTGATGTATAGGACACACACAGTGGGAGGATGAAGATGAGGGATTTAATTTGCAGATGTGCAGGATAAGTGTAGTGAAGGGTTAATAGGTCGCATAGAGATGGAGGATGCAGATCAGACATAGGATGGAGATCAGATGTACAGGATAGGAGAGGAAGGTGAAAGGCTTAAAAATATCCCACAGTCACAAGCCCCCCTATCTTGAATCTGTTTATGACAGCATTCTGGATCTAAGGAATGGTTTTTCCTTAATTAGTTCTTCCTTCCTCCCTTGTGAGAGGAAGGTGTGGGCTCTCAAATGTAAAAAGTAGTACTGTTTACATTTAATCTGTGATTGGTTATCTCAGCGATCATGAGGTACAGAGCTGCTCAGAACAGCTCTGTAAAACTGTGTCTGTGATGTGAGCCATCAGATGACCGCTCAGATCATAGTAATTGTCACGACACCTAAGGTCAGGTGACAGGTGCACACCGCTCGAGTGCCAACCACACCGAGGGTAGTGAAGTGCACCACTAAGGTTGTGGACCTATAGCTGACCGCTGCTAATGAGTTCTGGCTGATATGGGAAGAGAGCCCTCTGGAGCATGGACACTGAAACACAGGAAGCTAGTGCATCGGTTTCCCCAGGGCGTGGAGTCTAAGAGCCAGTGGGTGTTCACCAGAGCCTCTAGTGGTGAGGATGAATTTGGCTGCAACTGGAACCAGGTAGCTGCCCCGGGGTCCCCTAGCTCACGCTCGGCTGGCTTATAGGTGGAAGTGAGGAAGCAGCTGTGCAGCAAGGAATAGTCAGAGGTAATAGCAAAGAGTCAGGGCCACAAACAGACAGGAGAAACAGAGAACAAGCCGAAGATTGCGGTATCAGGCAGGCAAGCCAAAGATCAGTAAACGGAATAAGACTCAGAGCAAGCAATAGGAACAACCACACACAAAGCCAAGCTCGGACAAACGTTGATCAGCAATGCAGGCTTGCACTGCCAGGTGTTATATCCTGTTCCCTATTAGGGCCTGGGGTGGAGACCAGCTGAGGAGGGCCTACTAAAGCACACAGGTGAGGGTGGCCCGGCCTTTAACTGAACACACGAAGCAAGGTAGGCAACAGATAAGACATGAATGTTTTCTGTGGTTTCATGACAGAATGTTTACTATGGTTTTATGACCGTACCCCCCCTCTCTTACGAGGCCTCCCCCTCCCCTGCTTGGGTCCAGGTTTGGAGGGAAACCTCAAATGAAACCTTTTCACAAGACAAGGCGCAAATACCCCAGATGCAGGAATCCACAACCTCTCCTCAGGAACAAACCCTGTCCAATGCATGAGGTACTGAAGGATGCCTTTACAGAGGCGAGAATCCAGAATTTGATTAACCTCGTACTCCTGATTAACCCTCTTAGTCTGTCCATTGGATTGAGGGTGGTAAGAAGAAGAAAAATCCAAGACAATATTGAGGGACTTGCAAAAAGCTCTCCAGAAGCGGGATGTAAATTGAACCCCCCTGTCTGAAACAATATGGGAAGGAACCCCATGGAAGCGGAGGATTTCTTGAACAAAGATGGGGGCCAAAGCAGGAGCAGAAGGGAGACCATGAAGGGGAACAAAATGAGCCATCTTGGAGAACCGATCGATTACCACCGAAATGACTGTTCTATTCAGATGGCGGAAGATCGGTGATGAAATCCATGGCAATGTGAGTCCAGGGCTCCTTCGGAATGGGCAAGGGCATGAACAGACTGGCAGGAGCTTGTGTGGAGGACTGGGCAAAAACATGGCATGCCTTAATGTAGCCTTTGACATCCAAATGGAGAGTAGACCACCAGCAGTGGTGACTGATGAGCTGAAGGGATCGGAGGAACCCAGCATGACCTGACAACTTGGAATCATGTCCCAAACGATGGATCTTAGGTCTTAGTTCAGTGGGGACAAAGGTCTTGCCAGGAGGAATTTTAGACTCCAGAATGGTGGAATGGGCAAGAATACACCTGGTCGGAATGACCGGCTCAGGTTCAGAGGTGGGCTCCTCCAGTAGAGAGTACATCAGCCCGACTGTTGATAGGACCAGGTTTGTACGTGATCATAAAATTGAAAAGGGAAAAGAACAGACTCCACTTGGCCTGTCTGGGATTCCGTCGTTTAGCACTCTGTAAGTACTGTAAATTCTTATCAGTGAAAATCGTTATGGAGTGAGGGAAACCCTCCAAGAGATGAGACCATTCCTCTAGCACCTATTTAATAGCAAGAAGCTTGCGATCACCAATAGCGTCATTTTTCTCTGCCCGAGAATTTTTTGGAGAAAAACGCACATGGCTGTCGTTTTATTCTCAGATAATTGAAGAAGCCCTGTTCCTACTCCAGTAGAGGAAGTGTCTGCTTCAATAAAAAATGGGTCCCCAGGCTTAGCTCTCCTCAAGAGAGGACGAGAAACAAAGTCTTGTTTCAGATCATAGAACGCAGTGACAGCTTCAGGAGGCCATTCCTTGGCATTAGCACCTTTCTTAGTCAAGGCAATAATAGGTGCAGCAATAGAAGAGTAGTTCTTAATAAATTGCCTATAATGATTGGAGTACCCAAGAAATTGCTGTGTGGCCTTGAGGCTGGCAGGAAGAGGCCAGTTGGTAATGGCCGAGACCTTTTCGGGATCCGTATGAAGACCCAAATTGGAGATGAAGCATCCCAGAAACAGGACCTCAGAACATTCAAAAGAACATTTCTCCAGCTTGGTATACAGGTTATTTTCTCTAAGGCGCTGGAGTACAACCCGGACATGGTTTCTGTAGACAAGCAAATCTTCCGAAAAGATTAGAATGTCATGGATAGATGACCACAAATTGATACAGCAAATCCCTGAAGACCTCATTGATGAAGTTTTGAAATACCGCTGGGGGGTTACACAGCCCAAAGGGCATAACCAGGTATTCATGATGCCCATCTCTCGTTTTTAAGCGCGGTTTTCCATTCGTCACCTTCCCTTATCCGGATCAGATTGTAGGCACCCCTGAGATCCAACTTGGTAATGATGGAGGCGCCTTTCAATCTGTCAAATAACTCAGAGATAAGGGGTATCGGTTCTTGATTGTCACAGCATTTAAAACTTGATAATCAATGCAAGGTCTTAAAGTGCCATCTTTTTTGGCAACAAAAAAGAATCCTGCTCCCGCTGGAGACTAGGGCTTCCAAATGAATCCTTTCTCTAGGTTTTCAGTTACATACTCTGACATGGCCTGGGTCTTCGCCCAATCGGACGGGAATTTTTGAGGCTGAAGCTCAAAATGACTGGTGCACTGGCTGAGGAACCCCCTGCAGGCCTTAAGCCCCGTACACACGGTACAACTGTTGTACAACAACCGTCATACAACCACCTGTTCGTATGATCATCTGATCGTTAGTATGCGCGATTACAACAGCTGTAGTACAACAGTTGTACAACTGAAGTGGATGAGCAGACTAGAAAACTTTGGTGTACAACAAGCGGTTGTAAGACCGTTGTACCATGTGTACAGAGAAGTTGGTCCAACAAAGTTGTACCTGAAAAACACGCATGCTCAGAAGTCAGGAACGCCCAGAAATGTCAGTTCTGGGAAACCTACATTCCTAATTAACAAATCACATGCACCTGAACTTCCTCATTATATGCTCGTAACATGTCACTACGTTAGGATTGGTTGTATGATCGCCAACATATGATTTTGGACGTCCGGTTGTACGACGATCACACCTGTGTGTACAGGGCTTTAGAGTCCCCAGAGTAATGGGATAGAGCCGGTAATTGCAAGTATGACTGGAATCGATACGGCCGCAGGCTGTGGTGGAGGTTGTTGGACTAGAGGTCCTAGGGAGGCCTGCAGCTGGTCAAAGCGGGACGCCAAATCTTGCATGAATCGCATCACCTGCGTCTCATTAGACTCTTGGGTCTCCAGTCTGTGGACTATACCCTGTAGCGGATCATCTGCAGGTAGCGGCACATCAGCCGATCCATGGCTGATCAAACTGTCAACACCTGGGGTCAGGTGACAGATGAGCACCGCTGGAGTGCGAATCGCACCAAGGATAGTGAAGCGCACCACTAAGGTTGTAGACCTATAGCTGACTGCTGCTAAAGAGTTCCGGCTGACACAGGAAGAGAGCCCCCTGGAGCACGGACACTGAAACACACAAACACAGGGAGCTAGTGCATCGGTTTCCCCAGGGCACGGAGTCTAAGAGCCAGTGGGTGTTCACCAGAGCCTCTAGTGGTGAGGATGGATTTGGCTGCAACTGGATCCAGGCCGTTGCTCCCGGGGTCCCCTAGCTCACACTCGGCTGGCTTACAAGTGGAAGAGAGGAAGCAGCAGTACAGGAACGGCAAGGAATAGTCAGAGGTAATAGCAAAGGGTCAGGGCTACAAGCAGACAAGAAAAACAGAGAGCAAGCCAAAGATCGAGGTATCAGGCAGACAGGGATTGTCAGACAAGCTCGGTACACAGAATAAGACTCAGAGCAAGCAATAGGAACAACCACACACAAAGCCAAACATGGACAAATGTTGATCAGCAATGCAGGCTTGCGCTGCCAGTTGTTCCCAATTAGAGCCTGGGGTGGAGACCAGCTGAGGAGGGCCTACTAAAGCACGCAGGTGAGGGAAGCCCGACCTTTAACTGGACACATGCAGCAAGGTAAGCAACAGATAAGACATGAATGTTTGCTGTGGTTTTATGACAGAATGTTTGCTATGGTTTCATGACAAATTAAAGCAAAACTTCACCCAAAAGGGGGAGAAACAGGTCCACTGTTTTGACAGGTACCCGCTCCCATTTCTGCCCCCTTTGCCAGCAGCCTTCTGGGACACATCACAGATCCCATAAGACTGCAGGACCATTCACAATGCATAGCGCTGCTCGCACATGTGTAGTGGGGAAGCCAGTTGTGAAGCTGCAAGGCTTCACTGCCGGTTTCTTAGCTGAAGTGTAACTGCGCTTATTTTGAGAAAATATCATTCCCCTCCTGGGTGATCTATGTACATTGCAGATTCCTAACTTTTGTTATTCTGAAGAAATCCCTGTTTCTCTACCTCTGTCCTGGGTGGGTCTAATGGGAGGAGTTAAATAATTAACTGTCAGGTGTGCAGCTGCTGGGCACTAATGAGGAAATCTGCTGGGCCTGCATCCCTTTTAGATGTGTTCCTATTGAAAGTATCTCTCCAAAAACATTTTTGCCTGAAATCGGACTTGTATCTTAGGCAGACTTCTGGGAAAATTGGTGAGCCAATTACACAAGCAGGAACTTTTATGTTTCTGGGGTGTGGTCAGTACATAATCTATGTACAGAACAACTCCAGGTAGCCATATTGCAATGCATTCTCAGAAAATTACAGAGCTGCAGGTTGAAAAGGAAAGGTAATTTTTAATGTCATTCAAATGCAAGTGTTGCGATTATATGCACTATATTATTTTTTCTTTATTTGATATTTTTTTCCCCACGAAAATGGAGTTACCCTTTAAAGGAAAGTGCCATTTTATAAAGAGCACTGCAGAAATAAAGGTGCCCCAGAGTTTGCAGTTAAGGAACATATGGCAGTAGACAAATGGTTAAAGCATTCACACAAACCTTTTTTAGGCTGATTTTTTTATTTTTTTAAGCATAACCGTTTTCAAGCAGAATAAGGTATTAAAAGCACTAGCACTACAGAAGACTGCTTAAGATAAAAATTTTATACAATATTCATTATTTCAGTTTTCTCCTGGATAACTGAAAGTAGAGTTACATGCTGATTTGATGAGTCATAATCCAACAATGTCACCTGTAAATCCTTAATTAATAAGGTACTTAGTGTGCCTGATCCATGTATTGTGTAAATAACAGAACTCAAACTTTATACATTTTTTTTTGCCAGCAATTTTTGACTTCATAATTAGTCAAGGCAATCCATAAGTTTAACTTTTGCACAAACTTTCCTTTTTAATATGCAAGTAAACATTTTATGCATTGGCAATCAGTAAAATAAACAATGAAAATGTGACTCGTGCAATGATGTGTGGATACGATTTGAGTTTGTACATAGTTTGTGGCTAAAGGTAAAATTGATCACCAAGCAGCAAGTGAGATGGCAATGCTACTTTTTAGAAAAACTGACTGGAACATTTTATTGAGCTGTCATACTGTATTTTGCTCATCCAAGCTTTTTCTGAATGTGCTCCTTTCTCGCAGTAACACATTTTGGTTGTATAAATCCGATAATAACAAAAATGTAATTTTATAATGCGGGTTCAAACACAAAATATTTTTTCTCAGTTGGCCTTCGCATTTTATGTAATGTCAACCTTCAAAATAAATCCCTGTATAGGGGGAAATTCTTGAGGACCGTCCATTTAATGCAGAGGTGTTCAAACTTTCTAAACAAAGGGCCAATTTATTGTCCTTCAGTCTTTAGGAGTGCCAGACTGTGGCTAGAGTGAGTGGAAATTGTCCTGGCATCAGTGGAAGTAAATACAGTATCTCACAAAAGTGAGTACACCCCTCACATTTTTGTAAATATTTTATTATCTTTTCATGTGACAACACTGAAGAAATTACATTTTGCTACAATGTAAAGTAGTGAGTGTACAGCTTGTATAACAGTGTAAATTTGCTGTCCCCTCAAAATAACTAAACACACAGCCATTAATGTCTAAACTGCTGGCAACAAAAGTGAGTACACCCCTAATTGAAAATGTCCAAATTGGGCCCAAAGTGTCACTATTTTGTGTGGTCAACATTATTTTCCAGCACTGCCTTAACCCTCTTGGGCATGGAGTTCACCAGAGCTTCACATGTTGCCACTGGAGTTCTCTTCCACTCCCCCCATGACAACATCTCTGAGCTAGTGGATGTTAGAGACCATGCGCTCTTCCATTTGAGGATGCCCCACAGATGCTCAATAGGGTTTAGATCTGGAGACATGCTTGGCCAGTCCATTACCTTTACCCTCAGCTTCTTTAACAAGGGAGTTGTCATCTTGGAGGTGTCTTTGGGGTCATTATCATGTTGGAATACTGCCCTGTGGCCCAGTCTCCGAAGGGAGGGGATCATGCTCTGCTTCAGTATGTCACAGTACATGTTAGCATTTATGGTTTCCTCAATGAACTGTAGCTCTCCAGTGCCGGCAGCACTCATGCAGCCCCAGACCATGACACTCCCACCACCATGCTTGAGTGTAGGCCAAGATACATTTGTCTTTGTACTCCTCACCTGGTTGCAGCCACACACGATTGACACCAGTTGAACGAAATACGTGTATCTTGGTCTCATCAGACCACCGGACAGCACAGGACATGGTTCCAGTAATCTATGTCCTTAGTCTGCTTGTCTTCAGCAAACTGTTTGTGGGCTTTGTGCATCATCTTTAGAAGAGGATTCCTTCTGGGATGACTGCCAGGCAGATCAATTTGATGCAGTGTGTGGCGTATGGTCTGAGCACTGACAGGCTGACCCCCCCACCCCTTCAACCTCTGGAGCAATGCTGGCAGCACTCATACGTCTATTTCCCAAAGACAACCTCTGGATATGATGCTGAGCATGTGCACTCAACTCCTTTGTTCAACCATGCCGAGGCCTGTTCTGAGTGGAACCTGTCCTGTTATACCGCTGTATGATCTTGGCCACCATGCTGCAGCTCAGTTTCGGGGTCCTGGCAATCTTCTTATAGCCTAGGCCATCTTTATGTAGAGCATCAATTCTTTTTTTTTCAGATCCTCAGAGAGTTCTTTGCCATGAGGTGCCATGTTGAACTTCCAGTGACCAGTATGAGAGAGTGAGAGCGATGACACCAAATTTAACACATTGGCTCCCAATTCACACCTGAGGCCTTGTAACACTAACGAGTCACATGGCATCGGGGAGGGAAAATGGCTAATTGAGCTGAATTTGGACATTTTAACTTAGGGTGTAATCACTTTTGTTGCCAGCGGTTTAGATATTAATGTGTATTGAGTTATTTTGAGGGGACCACAAATTTACACTGTTATACACACTGTACACTCACTACTTTACATTGCAGCAAAGTGTCGTAGACGTATGAGTGCTGCCAGCATTACTGCAGAGGTTGAAAGGAAGGGGGGTCAGCCTGTCAGTGCTCAGACCATACGCTGCACACTGCATCAAATTGGTCTGCATGGCTGTCATCCCACAAGGAAGCCTCTTCTAAAGATGATGCACAAGGAAGCCCGCAAACAGTTTGCTGAAGACAAGCAGACTAAGGACATGGATTATTGGAACCATGTCCTGTGGTCTGATGAGACCAAGGTAAACTTATTTGGTTCAGTACTAACTTTTGTGAGATACTGTATTACCACATGTGGTATTAGGGGGGGAATAATGCCCCATCATTGGTATCATAGGGAGGAATACTAGCCCATTATTGGTGTCAGTGGGAGAAGTGGTGCCCTATTGTTGGTGTAAAATGGCAGAATAGTGTCTTGTATCAGTGGAAGGAGTAGTGCCCCAAGAGCCAGTTAAAAGCAAGCAAAGGGCCGCAGTTTGGAGACCACTGATTTAAAGAATAAAAAAGGAAACATTATTATTATTATTATTCCAAAATACAGCAAAAATTAAAATGTATACTCCTATACAATGCCTTAAAAATACAACACAAAAAATTCCTACATCACACACTAAAAACCTTTAGTTCCACTGTGAAATAAACCATAAATAATATAATATATACAATTAGTACACTGACTAACACTATAAAATGTTTCTAATAGACTATGTTCCTGCTAACACCAATTTACATTACTGTTGCGCAAATCCCATTCTTATTTATAGGCGATTGCCTTTTTTTTCCCAGGGAACATTAACCTGTCCACTACTGAGTAATCAGTGTACCACATGGAAATACAGTACTTTAGTACGCTCTGTATGGAAGAGCAATAAAATACTGTTTTCCTTCCAGATCATCTTTCTTGAGAACTCTCATGAAATGTAGTCACTGCTTTGCTTTCCTACAACTGCAGTAGTATTAGCAGGTCAATATAAGTCCTCAGAAATATGGATTCCCAAAAGGTTGAAGGTAATAATCTTCTCCACACAATCCCAATTAATATAGAGATGGGCCAAATCTCCTGAAATCAGTTATAAACTCTTGCTTTACAATAACACCACACAACCAATTTCTGAACATCTTCTCTATAACCCCATATCATCTCCTATTTTTAATAAGAACAGCCACTGTAGTGTTGTCCGCAAATTTGGCGATAGTGTTGGTATGATGAATTGGGCTCCAGTCATAAGTGTACAATGCATGAAGTAATGGCATCAACACACAGCTTTGTAAAGAACCAGTACTTGGCATAAGAGTAGAGGAACAATGAGGGTCCATTTGGACTATTTCTGAACAGTTCATAAGGAAATCCTTAATCCAATACAAATAAATAGGGGAACACCTAAGCCCTGCATTTTACCAAATAATATATCTGGAATAATTGTGTTAAAGGCTGAGCTGTAATTTATGCATATCGTGCTTACATAACTTTCCCTGATGTTCTAGATCAGTGTTTCTCAACTCCAGTCCTCAAGGCGCTGCAACAGGTCATGCTGTCAGGCATTCCATTATTTTGCACAGGTGATTTGATCAGTTTCACTGCCTTAGTAATACCACAGCCGTTTTCATCTGAGGGAAATCCTGAAAGCATGACCTGTTGGTGTGCCTTGAGGACTGGAGTTGAGAAACCCTGTTCTAGATGACTCAATACCTTTATATAGGGCTATAACTTCCTTAGACATGTGATCTCTGTATGCAGATGGATCAGGATACAAAGTCCTGGGTAAACAAGTACTGTAGTATTGTAAGACCAATCTGTCTAGGCACTTCATAATTAATGACATGAGTGTGATCAGCAAAAAGTAATTGAAGCTATTGCAACTGGAGTGATAACTGCTGACTTTAAACAAAATGAAAAAGCTGGTGGTGAGGAATTAAAAGTCTTAGTAAAAAAAAAAGACAGAACAAAAACCAGTAAGTTGATTAACAGAAGCTTTAACTACTCTCCTAGAGATTAGGACTGGAAGCTCTTCTAGGATGCACTGCCTTAAGCACTTGTCTGACTTTGTGCACAGTAGTAAGTGTTTCGCTACTAGAAGCTGATGACAACCGTGTACCTCTGCAAGGTTGTTTTAAAAAAAACTTCATCTGCTAGTGAAACTGGCATTCCCAATCATGGAGTTGCGGTCCTTAAAATTTGTAATATGACCAATGCCATTCTACACCTGCCTAAGGTCATATTTTTAAAATACTCTTCAATTCTACTGTAAGCTCCCTTTGCTTCTCTGTACCAAGTTTTGATCTAGCTACATTATACAAATCTTTTCCTGTCTTTAAGACATTATCTCTTAGGAAAGTCCAGACCTCCTTTAGTCAATCAGGGTTTCTGGTTGAGCAAGGACTGGATACATTTATCAATGACCTTGTCAACACAATTCTGTATGTAGCACAATACAATTTCTGTGTGATCATTTAAATTCTGTTCAAATTGAATATTCTGTTAAAATATTTCCTGTTCAAAAAATCATGCAACAGACAGTGCACCCTCTGGCCATGTTTGTATAATCTTTGTGTTCGGCTTTGTGTTCCTTCTGTTCCCCCTAAGGAGAGTATGTGCTGGAACAAGGTGCAGAGAAGGCTAATCCAACTGCCCAGATGTGAAGAAGGCATATCTTTATATGCTTGCTTATCATTTATGTAAACATGATCCAGAATATTTTCCCAAACACTAAAGAGCGCAAAGCCGCCTTAGTGTAACTCGGCTTTAATATGGTAAAGTTACAAACCCTACAATGGTCAAACGTACATTTGTATGAAGATTTATACAGCATAAGGATTCCACTATGGCCACACTGCTATAAACACCTCAAGATCCTGACAGGGGAAGTGGGGAACCGTGGACGTTCAACCTAGCTGCCCGGATCCAGGCAGTACATCCAAGGCTATCCACCACCACGCTTGACATGCAGATCCTAATCCGCATGCGCCAGTGCTGCTCTCCGAGGACACACAAATCCACACGAGCAGGATACAGGGGGGAAGAGAGTGAGGACGTCACACAGTTGCCATGACAACGCATTTTGGAGGCATGGCCTCCTTCCTCAGGTCATGCCCACTAACTTGCTGGTAACTCGCCAATTTATAGGGGAAGAGAGATGCGCTCACGGTGACGCCTCATCGGTCTCAGATCTTAAAGGGACATGGGTAGGGAAGGCAAAAAATACTTATAGGCATTGGTTACAGAGGTGGGACTATAGCAACTTAATAGGAGCCAGCTGGACCGGGCACATGCTCAGGATCTGCATGTCGAGCATGGTGGTGGATAGCCTCAGATGTGCTGCCTGGATCCAGGCAGCTAGATTGAACATCCACGGCCTCCCTTCCCCTGTCAGGATTTTGAGGTGGTTATAGGAGTGCGACCGCAGTGGAATCTTTATGCTTATGCCATTGTAGTGTTAACTTTTTGAATATAATAACCATATTGAAGCCAAGTTACACTAGGGCAGCTTTGTGCTCTCTTTTGTGTTTTGTCCAGATGTATTCCTGCCACCCAGAGGATCCATAGAGCAGCACCCTTTGACTTGTCTAATTATCACCAATAGCCAGCTGGAGGGCTATACCAAACTGTTGATCAGCGCACCTGCTAGTTTTTACTTTTGTGTGTATTTTTTGTTCAGTATATTTTCCCCCCTAGTTAAAAACTTTACAAAATGATCCTATTTAATAAACACCATATATAAATTTGCTTGATTAAAATCCCCAGCAATAATAAAAACTCCATCTGGACATGTTGTTATCTATGGTATTTAAAAGATAGTTGAGAGCTATATTGACATTTGCATTTGGTATATTATGTACAGCCAATAAAATGATAGCTGTTCAAGTAGATCTGTAGGCAAAACTTTTTTTCCATTTTGAATAGAGTAAGGAAGGACTAACATCCCTGTAAAGTTTATTTTTGCCAGCTGTGCCCCATTGGGTGATTTACCTTCACTTCCTATCCTATAGCCAAAACAGGAAGTGAGGGGAAATGCAAAGTTAGGGAATCTCTTGAGGCCCCCAGGTCACCAGAACTCCACATTGGAAGATTACCCCTCTTCCTTTTTTATTTTTTTATTTTTTTTAGGCAACCCAAAATTTAGGATTTTTCTTTTACTTTCACTGTCAGTAATAGTAAACATGACCAACAGAGAGGGTAATTCACCCTACAGACCGCAATAAAAACTGAAAGATGTTCTAATCCCTGACATCTCTATTCAAAACAAAAAAGTTTTAACTTTTTAGTTATACTTTAACAGTTCTGTCAAATAGAATGGTCTGCACTTAACTTACACCATTTCTAAATCTGAAGAACAAAAACTATCTCTAATTGCGCAATCAGTGCACCAGCCATTAAACATGTAAATGAAAAACCCTGCACCCCTACTCCAGGGGCGTAGATAGGGGGGTGGTCAGGGGTGTGCAACCCCCCCCAGAGCATCCTGGCAAAATGCCCAGACAGTGTCCCTGATGTTGTGCTGTTTAGCCTCCTCATGAGAACAGTAGAAGCAATCAGAGTTTCGGAGTGCAGCAGCCAGCCCCCCCTTCTATTGTGCCCAATCCCCTCAGTTTAATAAGCGGTCCCCCCAAAAGCATGAAATTCCTGTGAGGTCCCGATGCTTACCATACCCCCACACAGGTCTCAGATGCTGGCAATTGACAGTGCGCGGTTGAGGGAACTCCTAGACTCCTCCTTGAGGTATCGTATGACACAGCCGAAGTGAGACTGGGGATGCAGAAGTTTATCCTGATCTGTGCCGCGCTGAATCTGAGGTCTGGTAAGTGGGGAGGAATAAACTTTCTGTTTGGGCGAAGGAGGGAGTGAGAATTCCAGCCTGGGGGAGTTTCTTTTGGTGGGGGGGTTATGGAAAGGGGGTGGGTTTGCTTTTGGAGAAGGGGGGAGTTTCCTGTAGAGAAGTTTACAAGGGGTGGTTAATGGCAGGGATTTGCTTCTGGGAGGGGAGTTTGATTGACTGAAGGGAGATTTTCTTCATAATTCGGAATCTTTGCTGGGGGAGAGGGTGTTGACCTAGGGGAGATATTTTTGCTTTGGGGGGGTCGGTTTAGAAACAGGGGGGTTTAATATTTGGGGGGATATTTGAGGGAGGGAGATATTTTACAATGGGAATTTTTGTTGGGGAGGGAGAGAGAGTTCTTAGGAGGGAGAGGGGGATTTTTTTTCCCTTTTAGGGCCGGTTTACACTGCTGCGATGCGGGAACCCTGTGAATCTAAGGCAGGTTCCCGCATTGCATGTCTTCGGGCGGCAGTTCACACTGCCATATGTGGGGAGTGTCAATAGAAAACTAATGACACCCCCAAATCAGTTTGCATATTGCACTGTAAACTGCAAACACACACAGGAGTTGGATCGCATGGTGTGAACACCCATGCAATGTGATTCTGCCCCTGTGAAAAAAAGGGCCCTGTGCGAGTTTGCTCTGATTGCGATGCAAATTCAGCCATACGATCTCTATGGCTAAATTTGCATCACACAGAAATCGCATGTGATTCACACTGCAGTGCGGTGCAAAACATATGCAATCTTCGGGATCGCTGCAGTGTGAACCGGCCCTTTAAATAGATGTTTATTTTAATTATACATAGGTGGATGGAGCATCAACCCAATGTTGCATCTGTCCCCTGCTGCTTCTAAGACTGAGAATAGAGTGATCAAAAACCACTGATCACTCTGTTCTCAGCCTTCAGTGAGCAAAAGAGTGGTGACTATCAGTCCCTGGCTCTCTGCTCTATCCTTCCCTCCACGTTCACTGGAACACCAGGCTGTGTAGGTAGCAGGAACGGCTGTCTCAGCGGCTCACTGAGAGGCTGAGCCAGCTGCTGGTCCATCTGGGTGAATCCTGACTTTAAAGTTGGGATCTTTCCCCAGTCTGGATCTGCTGAGCGATGTCAGCTGACCGCGGGCTATAGCTGATTGTCTGCTAAAAATAGGTCACAAAAGTGCAGAGCGAACTGCACTTCTCCCCAGGAGAAGTACAACCAAATGGTATGCTGTCCCTTCAGAGCGCATGCACCAGTGACGTCACCGGCTGCTTTCCATGTGAATATCTCCTAAACACCACAAGTACCTACAGGTAAGCGTTATTATAGGCTTACTTGTAGGTACAAGTTCAAAAGCTGGGTTTACTATAGTTTAAGACTGAATAAAAGCCAACCTTACTGACCAGGTGCAAAGGGCACCATCCTGTGGTAGGCAGTGCACATTTTTTCTCTGTTAATTTCTTAAAACATTTCATAATATTTCTTAGGAAACAGTTGTTTAAATAAATCACTGAATTTACTGCCTACCACAATATGTTGCCCCTTGTACCTGCTCAGGTTGCACAGTAAGGTTTGCTAAAATCCAGTCTTGGGTCTCATTCATACATCCAACATGTGGCAAATATACTGCAAATACCTGCGCTCGGGATCTCAGATGAAACTGCATGTGCTGCAGGAGTGCCGGTGAGGGATGGAACTCATCCCGGCTCCTGTAGTTACTGAAGGGAAGAGAAAAGAAATCCCTGGTGCCGCACATCCACAAAGCCCTATGGTTGTGTAGTAGTGATGGGAGAGACGACTTCAGCCTGGTCACCCCCCAGGCCACACCCCCAATGTGTTTTGCTTAAACATTGGGGCCACTTGATGTGCAGATACATGTTAACAGCAGTGGACAGCCTTGGCTCTTTTCAGCCCACCACTCAGATGAACAGGCTGAGCAGCTGACAAAAATGGAAACATCTGGGATCCCGGCTGTAGGTATTCATGGTATACTTGCCATTCCATGGCCATTTGGAACATAAGAATGAGATCTAAAGCCTGGTTCACATGGTAAGTTTTCTTTAGCTTAACCCAGCAGGCTGAATGAAAAAAAAAACTGGGGAGCTCAGGAGGAGCTCACTGTACTAATGAGTACACTACTGCACCTCAACCGCATGCATTGCGTTCTATTCAGTTGAATGGGTATAATTTTTGCTGCGCTGCATTGCAAAGCCTCATGGCCCCAGTCTGCTGTCACATGTTTTCACCGTACTTCCCCCATCATAAGTATTAATTATGCCTTTGAGTTTGAAACACCTGACCCCCCCCCCCCCCCCAGGAAAAAAAATATCTATGGCCCTGCTCTACTCTTACCAGATTCTTGATTCCTATTATGGCAGTGGTTTGTACGACGCACAACCGGTGTCACTGCATCTGGTTTTTGCAGATGAAGCCAGGTTTTTCTATTATTATTATTACCATCATCATTATCCATCATCATCACAGTTTTGAGCCAAACTGTTTTCAGCCATCTGTAACTCCAGCTCATCCACTTTTTAAAATATGGCTTAAGCGTTATTGAGAAGAGTACCTAGCAGTGAAGAACTATATGATTGTTCTCTTAGCTTTGTGCACAATCTTGATTGGAGTCCTCCCTTCTAGTTTTGCTCCCTCTCCCTTTTTTTGTTACCTTCCAAGCATAATGATCTTTGAAGGCCCTACTGGTCTCACTATGTCTTCTGGCGTATTAAAACTAGAAAAACTCACACGCAACAACTGTATTATGTTGTTGTGTCCCATGAAATATATATTTGCAGCTATGCAAATGATTTGCCGACTTTAATTTTAGCTTTTTACAGATCATGGGACAGAAGGCTGCACCCTTTTAAACTTCAAGTATAACAATAAGAAAAATACTTCAGTAAATGGAAAAAAACACACACAATAAATTTGGCATAGAAATGACCGCGGCACTTTATTGGTTTAATATCAATAAACAAATCTTTATTTATGTAAATAATAATGAGATATAGTAAAATTTAAACAAATATCGCTTAGTCGCAGAACTCAAGCAAAATATAACCCAGCTTAATCACAACCAAAGTCCCCACCAGCTGGGACTAGTTGCAAAAGCTTGAAGGCCTAGATTGAATATGTCTAAGCCTATATTCGACAAATTAATTTCACCTTTCCTCTAAAGACCAGGAAAACCACCTTTTAGATCAACATGGCGGAATGAAAAGCTATCATTTAAAGGCATAAACTTTTCTATGCAGTGATCAGTATGCCCCCTAATCTTCTCCAGGGGTTTAAAATCTGGAGAGGAAAGCCAGATAAGGCGTGGGACAATTTCCGAGAATATTATAACAGCATTGGGAAATAGCATCTTAAAATTATGTAAATGTCTTTTAATCATAAATGTCAAGTGTAATGTTTTTAATTTGCCTATGCCATTTCCACCTAAATGAAATATCACAATAGATGGACATGGCCAAACTTGCGACAACCTGGAAAAATAAAAATAGAGGTTAGGCCAACACAAACCTTGGATACATTTCCAGAAAACATGAAATTGATCTGCATGCAAAGATACATTTTCAGAGTAACAACGTTGAGATGCCTGTTTCCAAGCCCAGTGAATGAAAGAATGTCCAAGAATCCAAATTTCCATATTTCACACCTAAGAAAATTAAAAATATAAATTAGTTCACACATACAAATGGAACCGCTGAGATTCCCATCTCCCAAGTTTCATAATTGATTCATCCAAGCCCAGTCTAGCTGCTTCTGTGGCGACTCCTATATGAAACTAATGTGGCCCAATTCTCAAATTAATACCTAAGTGAAATAAACAATGCTTGAGAACGGAGGAAAATTTTAATTTTGTCAAGGAAGATAAATCTTTATGAATAAAACAGGTGCCCGGACCTGTAGGCCTAATTGATAAATATTTAGAAAGTACTATGAGGACAAATGATAGGATCAATACAAGCAGCTAGACTGATCCAATGACCTTTGAACAATTGGTCAGTCTTGGACTGTTGAATATGAACCTTGACACTGGAAGAGCCTAGAATAACATCCCTAATAGAGTTGAGCGAACCCGGACTGTAAAGTTCGGGTCCGTACCGAACTTTGGGGTGTCCGGGACCCGGACCCGGACTTTTCAAAAAACAAGGTAAACATACACACTTG
>BLSH010338011.1:294485-299427 GCA_018402905.1 Glandirana rugosa | reverse complement strand
CCCGGTTTTAGGTAAAGTGTTCTAAACTATTTTCAGATGTGTGCAGAACAGATCTAATCTGTGAATAACATCTGTTCTGGTGCAGAACACATGTGTGTGAATAGCAGATGTGCAATGATTGACGGTTACATTTAAAGTGACACAGACTTTAAAAAGAAGTGTAAATAAAAGATGTGCACTGATTCCCGGTTTCATTTAAAGTGACACACAGACTTTAAATAAGTTTGCATAACAGATGTTCACTCATTCCCGGTTTCATTTAAAGTGATACACACATTTTGCAGAACAGTGATATGGGTACTCCCGGCTTATTTATACTTTTTTGACACAGTTTGAAGATGATTTTAGAACAGTTCTATGGCCTCTAATGTTAATTAATACTTTTCAGACCCATTTTGAAGATGATCTCCATTTTTGCATTTTTTATGTTTTTATATTTTTTTAAATATTTAAACTTATTTCCCTGTCCCCATTTCTTTGTAGGTCACTTGCCCCACCCTTACCCACATTTCCTTCCTTTTGCAGACCTCTAGGACCTTCCAGGACTATTTTACAACATTTTTTGTACCTAAAAGTCCGGGTCTCCATTGATTTCAATGGGGTCCGGGACAAAGTTCGGGTTCTGTCCGGACCCGAACCCGGACTTTGTCCCGAAGTTCGGCCGAACCAGCAGAACCCGGACTTCTAGAAGTTCGCTCAACTCTAATCCCTAAACATAAGGCCTGATTTGACAATTTTACTGACCGTCACCAATTCGGAGATACAGAGTGCAGCAAAAAAAAAAACATAAAACAAAAGCTGAAGAAAAAAGTAAGGCCTCATACTCAAGGTAGTAGACAGCAGAAGTGGCCAAAGAAACCTTCTTTAACCGCTTTCCGGCCAGCCACCGTCATTATACGGCGGCAGGTTGGTTCTCCTGCGTGAATCGCCGTAGCTGTACGGTGGCTCGCGCAGTTGCGAGCAGGTGCAAGAGCGTGCCACAGCCGGCACGCTCCCACTTGCAACTGCACTGAGCATGCCCCCGGGTTGGGCAGACTCTATGTCCGCCAGCAACCCGCGATCACCTACTACAGATGCAGAACAGGGATCTGCCTATGTAAACACGGCGGATCCCCGTTCTGTTAGGGGATATGATTGTGATCTACTGTTCCCAGTGATTGGGAACTGTCAGATCTGTCATGTCCCTGCCAGCCCAGCCCCCACACAGTTAGAACACTTATAGAGAACACAGCTAACCCCTTGTTCGCCCCCTACAGTTTAACCCCTTCCCTGCCAGTGACATTTACAGAGTAATCAGTGGCTATTTAAAGCTCCTATCGCTGTATAAATGTCATTGGTCCCACAAAAGTAGCAAAAGTGTCCGATCTGTCTGCCGCAATGTCACAGTCCAGATAAAAATCGTAGCTCGCCCCCATTACTAGTAAAAAAAACAAAAATAATAATGTCATAAATCTATTCCCATAGTTTGTAGACACAATAACTTTTGCGCAACCCAATCAATATACGCCTATTGCGATTTTTATTTACCATAAATATGTAGAAGAATACATATCGGCCTAAACTGCAGAATAAATCTGTGTTAAATATATATATCTATATATTTTTTTTTTTTGGATATGTATTCTAGCAAAAAGTTAAAAATGTTTTTTTTTTTTTCAAAATTGTCGCTCTTTGTTTATAGAGCAAAATATGAAAACCTCAGAGGTGATTAAATACCACCAAAAGGGGAAATGAAGGAAGTCAATTTTGTTTGGGTACATCATTGCACGGCCGGACAATTGTCAGTTAAATAGACGCAGCGCCGTATCGCAAAGATGCTATGGTCAGGAAGGGGGTAAATCCTTCCGGGGCTTAAGTGGTTAAGAAGTCTATAGAAATAGGCCTAGGAATATCTGGAAGAAAATGAGCCCTTCCTATACCCTTTTAAGGCTTCCCTAACCGAGAAAAAGCTAATGCAACCTGGGAAATTGTGTATCTTAAAGAAAGAAACCCCAGCTAAAACTTTATTAATGTGATTATAAGAGAATTGAGATTGCATTAAAGAACATAAAAATGCTAGCATAGCCTGTTCTGACGGGGACCAAAATGATAAACCAAGCTCCCTACAAAATAAAACCCATTTCTGCCATGCAGCTGAATAATCAGCCCATGTATGAGGCGCTGCTGAACATTGGATAGCAGTAACAACCGGGGTTAGATTAAGTTCCAAAGATGACCCGGACAAGAGATTCCCATATAATTTGTTTTCCCAGGCACATATTTGGCTTTTACCCAAATATTCAATCTCAAACACACAAGTACAAAATAATGAAGCCGTTTTATCTCCAATATGGATTTGGATGAAAAGCAATTTATGGCATAAAGAACCCCTCTATTATAAGAATGCACCAGAATCCACTAAATTGGGCACCCCAGAGCTCTAAAGCAACAACAATTGGAAAAAAGTTCCAAAAGAACAACATTCTTAGTTGCTTTTTACTCAACCCATGAAGGAGGCCAAGAACCGTAACACCAATGGGTGCGCCACGCTGCAGAAAAACCTTTTGATCCATCCGCATCCGTAAAAAGTTTTAGATCAGCAGAAACAACAAAGTCACTTTGAAAGAAGTAGCAACCATTATCTTCCAAAAAAGGTGACCACACCAAAAGGTCCTCCTTTTTTTAAATCAGAAGTCATCCGAATATATGAAAAAGGTGACTTAATCCCAGACATAGCCAGAGATAACTGCCTTGAAAAGATTCTACCTATAGGCATTATGCAGGATGCAAATGCTAATAAACCAAGTAAGAACTGAAGTTCTTTTAAGCAAACTTTCCACCTCCGAAAAAGAATGCTATTAAAGATTGAATTCTGGCAATTTTAATAACTGGAAGCTGGAATTCACTAAACCGTATTAATGGAAATGCCTAAAAATTCAATAGCAGTAGTAGGGGAAACTGTTTTATCCTTTGCTAAAGGAATTCCAAAATAATTGCAGATGCAAAAAAATAACTTTAATAACAGTGGACACACAGGAGAATTGGGAAGGCCTATAAATAAAAAGCCGTCTAAATGTAAAACACCCTGAAACCATGATTCATGGACAATTACCCATTGTATAAAAATTTAGCAAATGCTTCAAAATATGCACAGGAAAGGGAACAGCCCATCGGCAGACACCGATCGAAAAAAAAAAATAGCCTTCAAAATAAAAACCCAAAGAACTGAACGATTCAGGTGATCTAGGAAGGAGTCTAAAAGTAGACTGAATATCTGCCTTTGCTAAAAGCACCCCTGGACCAAATTGTTTAATCAAACAAATGGCGTCATCAAATGAATGAGTTACAGATGATAAGGCAGGATCAATTTCATAATTTAAAGAAATGCCATGTGGGAAAGATAAATGATGAATGCTTTCTCCATGTTTGGGTATAGCAGCCAAGGATACATTCTTTCCAGCCCCACTGAAGTGTAGGCTTTTAGAAAAAATATCCCTGGCAGATTGGTTATGTTGACTGGATTTTTTAAAACCTTTATACACAGGATGTGTACCGAAGCAAAATGAGCACTCATGCCTGTATGTACATGCAGAGGCCCATTTACATTGAGCTTCATTAAAAGCGTAGCACACTCCTTTACAAAAAACTGAAGAAATATTGCTGTTAAGGGTCTGTTGTTTAGCAGGAGCATATTTTTGTGGAAGGATCAAATTTAACCAAAACCCAATGTCTTTCATCCCCCATTTTAAGATATGACTTTCGGTTCTGGCGCCACATGAGGAAGGAGTGAGAGATGGCAGCTCCGGTCCCACCAGCATACAAAACCGCAAGCGCCCGCCACTCACTCCTCCCTCCTGCTAATCTCCCGGGAGCTGGACAGAATGGATCGGTTTGTGTACCATGGTGGATCTAGTACGCCCGCTACATCCTGCCCGGAGACTGTTCCCACAGCCACAAACTTGGCCAGTATGGCCAAAGGCCACAGCATGGGGGAAGCGACGCTGCCTCAGCAGCAGCCTGTACCATCTCCAGAAGGAATCGATAAGCAGTATGCAAGGATGGCTCAAGCTGTAGCTGCCCTATTGTACCCAAAAGTCACAGCAGCAGGACACAGAGCTGTGGCTTCAGGGATCATGCAGCTGAGGAAAGAATTGAGAGAACACAGCAAGCGACCGAGTTGAGCTGGAACACCGCCTCTCTGATCTAGAGGATGAAGTGCAAGCTTCACAGGCAAGTGAACAACAAATGACCCATACTCATCAGTTTATACTTGACAAACACCGATGACCTCGAAAATCGCTCCCGTCGGAACAATTTGAGAGTCATAGGTTTACCAGAATCATTCAATGCCAGTTCCCTGGCAGAGATATGTACCGTCCGCCTACCACAGGTCCTGGGCATAGCAGCCCCTTGTGCTGTAGAGAGAGCACATCGTTTGGGACCCCCCTCCAATGAGTGTCGCTCCCCCATCTAGTAATTGTCCGTTATTTGAATTACACAGACAAAGTGCCGCCATGCTTAGGTCTGTTTCCAATGCTAAATCCCTACAACTGGATGGTCACAAATTGCTACTATTTGCAGACTACAGGAAGTTTCCCAACGGCGTAAGGCTTTTCAACCGATGCACGCTGCCCTGTATCAAAAAGGCGTAAAATTCACGCTAGCATATCCAGCCATTCTGCACTTCTCTGATTCCTCTGGCGAATCAAAATCCTTCACTCACCCTGAGGAAGCTGCAAATTACCTACAGGCATATCTGCATATCCTGATGGAAACCCAATCCACTGCTACCCCTACTCTTTCTCTGGGCAACAGAGATCTATGAAGCCCACGAAAAGACTCTCCAAAACGGGCTAGATATTCAAACAAGTCCAAGCAGGATACCACCCAGTGAAGCAACTTTGGCTTCAGCTGAGCGCTCTACTATGCCAACTCTGGCTCACTTAGTCCCCAGTTGTCTGCG
>BLSH010338011.1:279485-289485 GCA_018402905.1 Glandirana rugosa | reverse complement strand
GGTAGTTCCTGATAATGTCATCCTCAGTGACCCAGAGGACACTCATGCCTCCTCAAACTTACACTGCATGGGCTCTCTGATTGTGGAAAGCCTGCAAAAAGACCCTAGGATTCGTAGTATCAAGGAGAAGGATCATTACTGGCTGGCAACCCTTCTTGATCCACGTTACAAGGATAAAGTTGCAGAGCTCATCCTACCTGTGCAGAGGGAGTAGAGGATGAAACCTTTTCAGGATTCCGTGAAGAAAAGTTTGTGCAACGCCTTTCCAGACCCTGGGAGGCTACCGTGTCCTGGTGCTGGACAGCATGTTTCTGAAGCTTCTGTCGTTCAGAGGCAGAGCGGTGGAGAAGGTGGCCAGCTGACCGATGCCTTTAAAAAAAATTTCAGTCCTCAGCGCCCAGGCCTGATAGGTTCAAGCAACCATCATCAGTGTCTGCATTATATGGTGCAGGAATATATAGGGGCAGAAGCAGACTGAGCCCTTTCCAACTGAGCATCCAATGCATTACTGGGTCTTGAGGATGGACCACTGGCCGGAACTTGCTGAATATGCAGTTGAGATACTGGCCTGTCCTGCATCCAGCGTGCTTTCTGAATGGACATTCAGTGCTGCTGGAGGATTCGTAACCGATCAAAGAGTGCGCCTGTCCACAGACTCGGTTGATAGGCTCACTTTTATGAAAATGAATCAGTCCTGGATCAGCAGCTATCAAGCCCCTGATGTTGTTGCAACTAATTAAATTTGCTAGGAATCTGGGATCCCTTTAAGACTGCCACTGCTCCTATTCCTCCTGTCCATAATCTAGAACGATATTTTGTATTTAGGGCACCACCAACACCCAAGGCCCAATTTTTATGCACCTGGTTTACAGGGGCATGCCATAACAAGAGTAACTGCAAGGGGTTAGTGTTCTGGCACCACCAACACCCAAGGCCCAATTTTTTAGCACCATTTTGACTGGGGCATGTCATCACAATTCTTAAATAATTTACAACAGCAGGGCCCGCACAAAAATTAAAAAAAAAAAAATGCTTGGGGGTCCCCCCCAAATCCAAACCAGGCCCTGCGGATCTGGTATGAATTTTAAGGGGAACCCTGCACCAAATTTAAAAAAATGGCTTGGGGTCCCCCCAAAATCCTAAATCCCTTATCCGAGCATGCAGCCCTGGCATGGCAGGAGGGGGTGGGGAAGAACGAGCACCCCCCTCTGAACCATACCAGGCCACATGCCCTCAAGATGGGGAGGGTGCTTTGAGGCCCCCCCAAAGCACCTTGTGCCCATGCTGATGAGGAGAAGGGCCTCATCCCCACAACCCTGGCCGGTGATTGTGGGGGTCTGCAGGTGGGGGGCTTATCAGAATCTGGAAGCCCCCTTTAATAAGGGGGCCCCCAGATCCCGCCCCCACCATGTGAATGGGTATGGGGTACATTGTACCCCTACCCATTCACCAAAAAAGGAGTTTAGTGGTACAAAAAACAAGAGGCAGTTTTTGACAAGTCCTTTATTGTGTAAAATCTTCTTTTTTCTTCCTGCATCTTTTCCTGCCCCGGTCCTTCTGGTCTTCCGCTTCTTCTTTCGGTTTTCTTCCTTCCTCTCTTCGTCTTCAGTCTTCATCTTTTTCTTCCTTATTCTTTCACTGCCCCTGCTGCCGCAGCCGTGCAGTCCAGAGGCGTCTCCCAGAATGGGCGGTCTGCAGTCTGACATTTTATAGGTATATAAGGGCGGGGCCACCCAGTGACGTAACCGAGTGACCCCGCCCCCTTCTGGCATCATTTGTTGTCAGAGGGGGCGGGTCACCCATCACCAGGTAGCCCCGCCCCTTCCTATAAAATAAATTTCAAACTGAAGACCACCCATTCTGGGAGAAGCCTCTGGACAGCACGGCTGCGGGGGCAGTGAAAGAAGGAAGAAGAAGATGAAGATTGAAGAGAGGAAGGAAGAAGACCGAAAGAAGAAGCAGAAGACCCGAAGAAGGTCCGGGGCAGGAGAAGATGGAGGGAGAAAGAAGGAGCTATTTTACACAATAAAGAACTTGTCAAAAGCTGCCTCTTGTTTTTTGTACCACTTTACTCCTTTCCTGTCCAAAGTTATGGCCAAAAGATTGGCATCATTCATGCCGTCCTTGATTCATCCCTCACAGGCAGGCTTCATGCTCGGGCGCTCTGCCTCTGCCAATATTTGCAAGGTCCTTGCTGTACTGGAACAGGCAAAGGCCAACCCAGCCAGTGATAGACATGATCACATTAGAGGCTGAAAGGGTCTTTGATAATGTTAGCTTTCACTGGCTGAGGTTGGTCCTCCAAAAAATTTGGTATAGTCGGCCACTTTCTACACCTGATTGGGACAATGTATTCTGCACCCTAAGCTAATGTGGTCACAGCTGGGTTAATGTCTAACAAGATTCCCCTCCACAAAGGCACCAGACAGGGCTGCCCTCTGTCCCCCCCCCTCTTATTTAACTTGGCCATTGAGCCCCTGTCACACTTCATACTTTTTCAGTCCAATCTGCATGGAGTTATGGTGGGAGGGCCGGAGATTCGTTCGGCCGCTTTGCAGATAATATTTTAATATTCTCCTCGAATCCCAAGTCAGACCTGCCAAATGTACAGGAGTTTTTTACCCGCTTCAGAGAATGTTTGGGTCTTAGAATCAATTTTACCAAACGTGAGGTCCTGCCCCTCTTCCGTACCAGACCACCATCATGGACTGCCCATTCCTTCTGTCCAATAGGTAAATCTCACATAACCTATCTTGGCATCAAAATAGGTAAATCCCCTGCTTCCTTATATCATTTAAACTACCCCCCAATCATCTCCTAAGTCATAGGGGAAATGGAGAATTGGGCTAACCTCCCACTCTCACTATTCAACAGGTGCCATTTATTCAAAAGGGTTAGCTTTCCCAAACTCTTGTACCATCTCCAAACCATTCCCCTTCTACTGAGACACAAAGACATTCAATCAGTGCACCAATCCCTCTCCTCATTCCTCTGGCATAGCCTTGCAAAAACAGTTTCTTCCTAAAAGTGAGGGAGGGGCCAGCCTCCCTAACATCTGGAATTACAATCTGGCATGCCTTCTAAGAGTGGGTTTGGATTGGTTATCAGGCACAACTAAATATTCAAATTATGTTTTGGAGTCCCCGATGGTTGGCCCAGGTCGCTGCATTGCAAAACAAGCCTCCTGCCTTCAACCTTGAAATACAACTTGTTAATCAAAGATACCAACATAGCCTGGAGAGAGACCAGAAACAAACTGGGATTCTCCCCATGTATGTCACGCCACCTGTCTATTATGGGCCACCCTCTATTTGTGTCTCTGCAGCAGTATGCGGCCTTTCCCACCTGGGCCTCCCACCTCCTCACTAAGTTTGCCCAATTATTTGACCTGAATTATCTGGGAAAGCACTCCCCTTCTATACTCTTCAATCCCAGTTTAACTTGCCTGACCACCACTTCATTCATAAATCTTTAACTTCAAATCTCACCAAACCCTGCCAACCGGGATCTACCCCTCCATGGAGCAAAGAATTTCCCCTCATAGGGGAAGAGGACTTCGCACTTGCCCTTGTCAGTTTCTTCAACTCTGCAACCTCCACAACAATGCCCATGGTGTCATCAACACAGACCAACTTTAATACACAGACTTTGGCAATGCCCTTTCATCTGTTTTTGGGACCAACTGGAAAATTTTGCTTGTTCAGTTACAGGTTACAGACCATACAAGGACCCTCTTCCCCTCTTCTTTTATATATCTGGAAGCTTCATCCTCAGGACATGCTAGGGATAATACAATAGCAGTAAAACGCAATAAAGCTTGGCTTATGTCTTGTTTCATGGCAGCCAGAAGGGCCACCCTCAGACAGTGGACTTCTAACACCCCACCTACTTCTTTGAAGTAAAAACTGAATTTACTGGTCTCCTCCATAAAGAAAGCCTGGATTAATTACTCTATGCTGGCAATCAACCTAGTTTCCACAAAAATTGGACTCCAACATGACTAAAATCATCCACCATGGAGACCTACCTCACCTGAGCCCCCTGCCACCTGATAATGGGTGAGACCCTCCCCACCCACCCCCTTGTTGTTTTACAGCTTATGACGCCATATGGCACTAGCCGTTTGTTGTCCAGGATCTATACTGCCAAAACTGTCTTCATGGCGTATCCTTCCCCACGAGTTACTGGTTCGTTGTGTGTATGCTATTGGTCTTACATCCCCCCCTCCCCCCCAGGAGTATATGTTCGCACTCGAGCTATCATTCAGACTGTCCTCCTCCTGCAGAGTATGTGTGTTTTTATGCTCATATATGGAGCTGTGAGTCAGCTCATAGTGTAAGACCCCCAACTTTGGTCTATTTTCCCTTCCCCCTTCCATTCCTTTACCCCCTCTCCCCCACCCCCTCCCCTCTTCCTGCCTTCCCCAACAACTAATTGTTTAGTTAAGTTACAATGTCAATGTTGATGGTTTGATGCCTTGCTATCATTGTTCCTGGGGAGGCCCCCCCCCCCAGGTATTATGTTCACTGTGAACACACTGTTCCCTAAACTTGTAAGCTGAAAACCCCCAAAAATATAGTATTAAAAAATAAATAGGATATACTGATAGTTTCTGCCAAAGAGACCATCCTAACCCTCCGAAATTCTTGTAAGCTTCCAGAATATGTTCTACATATTGTTGAAAAAGGCCACTGCATTGTCCCCCCGTTACTGCAGAAAAGATGCAAAATGCCTGCAGCCAATTGTGTAAGGACCTGGAAACTGGGTGCCGCCTATTGGCCTCAGAGGTATCATCATTTTTTTTGTAATTTTTAAAAGCAAATTCTTTAGAGGAGGGAAGAAGAGACAGAAGATCTATGAACTCTCCTCCCCAAATTTTTTCTTTGATAGTATTAGATAGATGGTAACCTAAAGGTGAGATGTCACATGGCAATACTTCTTTTAAACAACTTTCTGGAACAGTATTGACCAAAGGAACAAAATTAGTGGAATTTGTATCAACATTGGGTATCGTAGAAAATACAGGTGATGCATTACTTACCACTGTAGCAGTTCAAGTGTTAATAGGAGACCAAACATTAATAGAAGAAGGAACATGCAATGGAGCACTACTAGGAACAGAGGTGTTAGTAACATTCAACGAATGTGCAAATTTAGACAAGGAATCAAAGTATTTAGTACATTAAGCTGGAATAACTCACCAACAGGAGTTGGCAGTATAGTATTATGTACTGCCACTGCAGGGTTAGGGCAGCAGCTCCACTATCTGTAGAGAGCTGCTGTACAAGAGGATGTATATGTAGATCCTCTGGTGCAGTCACATCCAGCACTGGCTGCCTAGATGCTGGCCGCTCTGATTACCTAGCGACCGTAGACGCTGGCTGAGTCGCTGGCCTTCTCACTGAGGAGCGCTGAGACCTGTCTTGCCCAGAGCCTCTACATCAGCCTCTCTCAGCCTTTTCAACACCGAGGAACCCTTGAAATAGTGTGATGGTCAATGGGAAGAATACTCCTTACACTTGTGGTCATTGGGAAGAATTACCCCCTTACAGATAGCTAAAAAGATCAATGGTGTCATTGGGAATTTATCTGAGAGGTAGAAATTGACCATTGCTTAAGGAACCCCTAGCAACCTCTGGAGGAACCCTAGTTGAGAAACCCTGCTCTATGTGGTGGTGACAGGGAGAAAACCCAACGCCTCTTCGGCTCGGGGTTCCTCTTCTTTGGCTCTTCCCCGCGCCGGAACATCCCTTCTTGCTCCAGGCACCTCGGAAGCCCATCTTCGCCTCCCTGCAGCCTTCTCCAGGACCAGGGTCTTCTTGACTAGAAAATTGCTGATGAGCTCAAGGTATTAAAGCTCTGAGGGAGCTCGGCAGGCAGATGCAAGTCAACTGTGAATTACCCTGGTTGGAACCCCCTTTTTATAGGGGTACAGAAAATTCCAGAAAGGCGCGTGTACTTCAGCCTTCCTGCCACTAATACACGTGACAGGTAAGCTGAAGCCTTAAAGGGCCAGCAGCCCATTCATTTACCTCCTTAAATAAAAAATTTTGAAGGAGTATATATTATTATTATTATTATTATAATTCTTGTTATAAAATTATAAAAATATATATGCAGTATCTCACAAAAGTGAGTACACCCCTCACAATTTTATAAATATTTTATTATATCTTTTCATGTGACAACACTGAAGAAATGACACTTTGCTACAATGTAAAGTAGTGAGTGCACACCTGTATAACAGTGCACATTTGCTTTCCCCTCAAAATAACTCAACACACAGCCATTAATGTCTTGACCGCTGGCAACAAAAGTGAGTACACCCCTAAGTAAAAGTGTCCGAATTGGGAACAATTAGCCATTTTCCCTCTCCAGTGTCATGTGGCTCGTTAGTGTTACAAGGTCTCAGGTGTGTTAAATTTGGTGTTATCACTCTCACTTTCTCATACTGGTCACTGGAAGTTCAACATGGCACCTCATGGCAGAGAACTCTCAGAGGATCTGAAAAAAAGAATTGTTGCTCTACATAAAGATGGCCTAGGCTATAACAAGATTGCCAAGACCCTGAAACTGAGCTATAGCATGGTGGTCAAGACCATACAGT
The DNA here is from genome assembly GCA_018402905.1 of Glandirana rugosa. NCBI lineage: Eukaryota > Metazoa > Chordata > Amphibia > Anura > Ranidae > Glandirana > Glandirana rugosa. Next base: position 282,878 of record BLSH010338011.1, on the reverse strand, counting down.
GGTTTAACCGGACAGGTTCCACTCAGAACAGGTCATGGTCGACCAAAGAATTTGAGTGCACATGCTCAGCATCATATCCAGAGGTTGTCTTTGGGAAATAGACGTATGAGTGCTGCCAACATTGCTGCAAAGGTTGAAGGGTGGAGGGCCAGCCTGTCAGTGCTCAGACCATACGCCACACACTGCATCAAATTGGTCTGCATGCCTGTCTTCCCAGAAGGAAGCCTATTCTAAAGATGATGCACAAGAAAGCCCGCAAACAGTTTGCTGAAGACAAGCAGACTAAGGATTACTGGAACCATGTCCTGTGGTCTGATGAGACCAAGATAAACTTATTTGGTTCAGATGGTGTCAAGCGTGCCAACATGTACTGTCACATCCTCTCCCTTCGGAGACTGGAGCGCGGGACAGTATTCCAACATAACGACCCCAAACAGACCTCCAAGACTGCCACTGCCTTGCTATACCAGCTGAGGGCAAAGGTGATGGACTGGCCAATCATGTCTCCAGACCTAAACCCTATTGAGCATTTGTAGGGCATCCTCAAATGGAAGGTGGAGGAGCACAAGGTCTCTAACATCCAGCAGCTCTGTGATGGTGTCATGGAGGAGTGGAAGAGAACTCCAGTGTCAACCTGTGAAGCTCTGGTGAACTCCATGCCTAAGAGGGTTAAGGCAGTGCTGGAAAATAATGGTGGCCACACAAAATGTTGATACTTTTGGGCCCGATTTGGACATTTTTACTTAGGGGTGTACTCACTTTTGTTGTCAGCAGTTTAGACATTAATGGCTGTGTGTTGAGTTATTTTGAGGGGACAGCAAATTTACACTGTTATACAAGCTGTACACTCACTACTTTACATTGTAGCAAAGTGTCATTTCTTCAGTGTTGTCACATAAAAAGATAGAATAAAATATTTACAAAAATGTGAGGGGTGTACTCACTTTTGTGAGATACTGGGGTTTATTTACTAAAGGCAAATCCACTCTGCACTACAAGTGCACTTGGAAGTACAGTCGCTGTAGATCCGAGGAGGACATGCAAGGAAAATAAAAAACAGCATTTTTGTTGTGCATGATTGGATGATGAAATCAGCAGAGCCTCTCCTGATTTCAGATCCTCCCCTCAGATCTACATTGACTACACTACCAAATGCACTTTCAAGTGTGTGTGTGTGTATGTATATGTATATGTGTATATATATATATATATATATATATATATATATATATATATATATATATATATATATATATACATTTAGACACATTCACATATCGTGCCAACTCTCCTGTATCCTGCATCTTGTGCAAATGTCCCATGAATTGTTACACTTCGCAGGGTCCTACAAGTCCTGACGTCCTTTAGTCTCACCCTGCAGCATGACTTCATAATCAATGATTACACTGCCTTATTTAGAGAGCCATTGTAAATATGCATGTACTGTTTCATCAGAAAAATGCCAGCAGCACTCTCCTTTCCTTATGCCTTTGTGGAAGCAGGAAATCCGGATACTACTTTAAGTATAACTTCTTTTTATCAATCGTTCTCTGCTGAGTGCTAAAAGTCTTTTTAGATATTCGGAAATGTAACTGATGCTGTTTACTGTCCAACTAATTAATGGCTGGGGCTGATAAATTGCATTCTGGATATGCAGTTAATTGCTGGCACTGAAAGAAATTAATTTATCCCGTGGTTCTTGCATGCTTGCTGTTTAAAAAAGCACAGTTGGGAATAAGATGTAAAGCTTATAATAATATAATTGGGAATAGGTGTTAAAGTCCATTGTCTTAAACCTGAATTCCAGAAATGTGACACAAAAAAAAAAATGTGTGCAGTGGGAACCCTACACTGCAAAGGTTAAATGTTTATTTAGTCTCGAGGGAGCAGAACAGGCATTATTACATACCTGACATACCATTCCTTCCTTCGGATCTGTCTCTTTCCTCCTATCCCTGAAGCTCTGGTCTGTTGATGGGGTCCTCGTCATCATCATGTGCAATACAGGGTTATTAATCCTGCATTGTAGATGGTGGAGACAAGCATGCAACTGCAGCCCAAGAACCTTAGAGCGGAAGCTTTGGGGAACCAGTCGTACAAATTGATGGAGCCTGCTGGAGCCGGGAGTAAGGTAAGTATTTCTCTTTTATCTGAGCACCGCTAGGTGTAAGCATTTGTCACATTCCTGGAGTTATTTATGTTCACCACCTGGATATTTTGATGCCTACAGGAGGATTGGATACTGTAAAAAAAAAAACTAAAAACGAAATGTAGGGGAACTCAGGATAACCCCTTCTACTACTGTACGCCCCCGTTTTTTGCTAGTGTCCTAGAAGGATGGACATCTTTTCTTCAACTCTGTTGTGTTAGAAAAGAACCTATTTTTACTAGCACCATTTTCTATCCAAGATTTTTCTCTTCAATCAAACTTCAGCTGGTCTCTTCATTTCCAGCTATCTAGAGTGGCCATTTTCCACTTGGCTTTTGGAGTGCTGTGTCCAGAGCCTGCTGGACTGGATGTTTCATGGATAACCTTGAAATTACATTGGGGCACTGGGTTCCACATAAGGCACTTCCCAGGCTCTGTATCAGTAACAAGTCACCCACAGAGTGCTCTCCAGGTCCAGAGCCCTTAGCATTGCCTCAGCGCCTGCCCTGCCGCAGTAGGCTGATCAGGCTGAGCATCAGAGCTGTGGAGAGCCTTTAAAATTCCCTCGTACTGCTGGTTTCCACCATGGAAGAGGTTAGCAATGTGGGACTGAGCACTAACGTCACCTGCTGGGTAGAGTGTTGTGTGTCCCCAATTCCTTTGTCAGAATGGTTCCAGGGGTTTTATTCCAGTCTGTTCACTATTCCCAAGCCCAAAGGAGGCATTTGCTCTATTCTGGATTTAAAAACTTGGAAAATCTCCATTCGAGCTAAAAAAAATTCTGCGTGGAATTCACCAAGTGTGTCTTTGCTCCCTTCATAACTGAGACTTTCTACTGCTCACATCAGTGATGTGTACGTACTTGTCCACCTTTTTTCCAGCGCAAATAGAGTTCTCTGTGCTTTCTTGTGAGGCCCCTAAATTATCAGTTTGTAGCCATGACCTTTGGTTTTCTTGTCTGCACCCGTGGGGGTTCACCAAGGTACTGACCTCCTAGGGGAGAGAGAAGGGGGCTATGGGATTTTACATGGTACCAAAATGGACTCACAAACTGGTTGTTTGTATAAAAACAAATATTTATTCAATACATACGTATATATAAAAGAACTTTTTTATACATTCATTACATCACCATCCCATGTAGTGGGTAATAGTTAAATGTTATTTTTTCACAGTCATTCTACTAGTGCTTCCCGACCGGTTTCGCGGTTGGCCAGCCCTTCGTGATCATCTTACTGACACTT
>BLSH010338011.1:261213-279158 GCA_018402905.1 Glandirana rugosa | reverse complement strand
ACAGTGAATAGTGTTGCATATAAGACAAATGTAACTAAAGATGATGATTTTGTCAAAAATGTACTAATATCTATTGTCTATTATAGCAATACACAGCTAATACCGTGCATTCTCCTGAAGAAGCGGGATAACCGCAAAACCGGTCGGGAAGCACTAGTAGAATGACTGTGAAAAAATAACATTTAACTATTACCCACTACATGGGATGGTGATGTAATGAATGTATAAAAAAGTTCTTTTTTTATATATACGTATGTATTGAATAAATATTTGTTTTTATACAAACAACCAGTTTGTGAGTCCATTTTGGTACCATGTAAAATCCCATAGCCCCCTTCTCTCTCCCCTAGTGGGTGAGTCGTCCTATTCTCACATGGGACAAATATTTCTATATTGAACAGGGATGTAGGTACTTTATTTTAATGTAAAATAATAATATACTGAGCTTCACACATAAAGGTACTGACCTCGGTAATAGTTATGTGGGATACTCTTGCAGAGGGTGCAGGCTCTGGCATACATGGCTATGACTGGCCAGACCTTGCAGTTCAGATGGGTTTTGAACCTTCAGACATTGTCTCTGGCACCAAATCATCACTTGATATGATCTGCATACAAGTATCTGCATCTAGGCCTGTTGGCGTTTGTTTACTGTGTTGCTCACCTCTTGTGGGTTGCTCTTGTGTGGACTGCTTATGGACATTACAAATGTGAATGGACGAGAAGGAAAAGAGGATTTTTGTACTTGCAACCATGGGTTGCAGGAAAGAAATTTGCATGATTCCCCCATCAACACACAGTATTGACAGCAATCCCGGCTGCCAAGCAATGGTCTTGTCCTGGGGGGATGAGTGCGGGCGGGGGAGCTGTTACCACTGGGAGATGACAGTGATTATCGCTAGCGGCTATAGAAGCCACTATAGATTATCGCAAGTCAATCCAGCAGGCTTATTGTACCCAAGTTGATCGCTCAACTTGGTACATTCAGTTTGCCCATTAATGGTTCGAATCTCGGCTAGTTCAACAGGAACCTTGTATGGTCGGCCTAAGTCTCTTAAAACTCTCACCAACCATGGGCAAGATGGAGTGTGTTGCTCTGCAGGGGAGGGGGGAGGGGGGGGGAATCGGTGGCAGCTGACAAGAATTACTAAATATTGGGGATCTGTTTCCCGGTCATATTTTTTTGGTCTGTTTAGTGTCAGACACGCTACAATTTAGCTTTTTGGTTTGCATTTTTGTTGTGGTCAAGCCACTTATGATTTCTGACTCTGGATGCACAATAAAGCTGGTTGTTACCAGTTTAAAATATTTAAACTGCTATGTGGATTTGGGCTATTCATATATAAAACATCCGTATAAAAGGCTGTGTACCCCAACTAATGACAATAGCATGGCTGCTTTCATCCAATGTATGCACAAAATGCAAGGTTGAAAAAAAAGACACAAGTCCATCAAGTCGAAACCATGTCCAACTAAAAATGCAGATTCTTGACCTTTTTCCAATTTTTTTAGAATACCACTGAAAGTTTGAGGCATGACCACAATGAGGGAGATGTATCTGTTCTTTATATAATGTAATCTGAGTGCACAATTAGTAAAAGGCAGTAGCCTTATTTCCCCAAGAACGGTTCTAATCTTGTGCATCCAAGCCAACTTTCCCCAATGCCAACTGCTCCACAAACAAAACATCTGCTTCTCTAAAACAGGCAGCTCTCTTGCCTTTTTTTTACAGTGTTCTGTAAGCAGTCTGCCTTTTCACTAACCAGCAGACCGTCACAGAGCATGGCAGAGAGAAAGCCTTGACCATCAGAATGTATTTTATTGGAATTTTATGTGATAGACCAACACAAAGTGGCACATAATTGTGAAGTGGAAGGAAAATGATAAGAGTTTTTCAAAATGATTTACAAATAAATATGTGAAAAGTGTGGTGTGCCTTTGTATTCAGCCCCCTTTAGGCTGGGTTCACACTGGTACGACAAACGCTCCGATATTAGGAGCACATGCCGCATGACGTGTATAAATCAATGGTTCCCTATGAGAACCATCTTAAGTCGGTTCGACTTTGAAAAAGGTTCCTGCACTACTTTGGTCCGGCTTTGATCCTACTTCAGCACATTGAATGTCATTGTAGTCGGATCATCCTCTTAACTGATCTGACTTTGGCATGCGACCTGAGGATCTTGAAGGGGAACCCCATGCGAAATTAAAAAAAAAACGGCATAGAGTTCCCTCTCCAAGACTATACCAGGCCCCTCGGTCTGGTATGAATTTTAAGGGGAACACCCACGCCAAAAAAACAGCATGGCCCCCCCCCCCAAAGTCCATACCAGAGCCTTATCTGAGCACGTAGCCTGGCATATCAGGAAAGGGGATGGGGACGAGCGAGCAGCCTCCCTCCTGAACCATACCAGACCACATGCCCTCAACATGGGGGGGGGTTGGGGCGGAGGGCCTGTGCCCCCCACCCCAAAGCACCTTGTCCCTAAGTTGACGGGAACAAAGGCCGCTTCCTGACACCTTTTTTTGGCGTGGGGGGATTTCCCTTAAAATCCATACCAGATTGAAGGGTCTGGTATAGTCTTGGAGAGGGAACTCTATGCCATTTTTTTTTAAATTTGGCATAGGGTTCCCCTTCAAGATTCATACCAGACACAAAGGGCCCGGCATTGTCTGAATCAAAGTTGGATCCCATTCATTGAAGTCGGATGAAAGTCAGACTTCAAGTCGCAGGGCAAAGTCGGATCCATAGTCGTACGACTGTTGTGTCATACCAGTGTGAACCCAGCCTTACTCTGATACCTCTACTAAAATCTAGTGGAACCAATTGCCTTTAGAATTCACATAATTTTGAAATGGAGTCCACCTGTGTGTAATTCAATCTCAGTATAAATACAGCTGTTCTGTTAAGCCCTTGGAGGTTTGTTAGAGAACCTTGGTGAACAAACAGCATCATGATAGCCAAGAAACACACCAGACAGGTTAGGCATAAAGTTGTGAAGAAATTTTAAAGCAGTGTTAAGTTAGAAAAAAAGTATCCCAAGCTTTGACCATCTCACGGAACACTGTTCTATCCATCATAGAAACATGGAAAGAGTATGGCACAACTGCAAACCTACCAAGACATGGCTGTCCACCTAAACTGGCAGGCCGTTCAAGGAGAGCAATAATCAGAGAAGCAGCCAAGAGGCGCATGGTAACTGGAGAAGCTGCAGAGATCCAAAGCTCAGGTGGGAGAATCTGCCCACAGGACATCTATTAGTCGTGCACTCAACAAATCTGGCCTTTATGGAAGAGTGGCAGGAAGAAAGCCATTGTTGAAAGAAAGCCATAAGAAGTCTTGTTTGCAGTTTGCGAGCAGCCATGTGGGGGACACAGTAAACATGTGGAAGAAGGTGCTTTGGTCAGATGAGACTTAAATGTAACTTTTTGGATTAAAGGCAAAATGCTATGTGTGGTGGAAAACAAACACTGCACATCACCCTGGACACACCATCCCCACCGTCAAACCTGGTGGTGACAGCATCATGTTGTGGGGATGCTTGTCTTCAGCAGGGACAGGGAATCTGGTCAGTGTTGATGGGAAGATGGATGAAGCCAAATACAGGGCAATCTGAGAAGAAAACCTGTAAGAGTTTGCAAAAGACTTGAGAAAGGGGGCAGAGGTTCACCTTCCAGCAAGACAACGACCCTAAACATACATCCAGAGCTACAATGGAATGGTTTAGATCAAAGCATAGGCACATGTTAGAATGGCCCAGTCAAAGTCCAGACCTAAATCCAATTGGGAATCTGTGGCAAGACTTGAAAGTTGCTGCTCACAGATGCTATCCATCCAATCTGACAGAGCTTGAGCTATTTTGCAAAGAGCAATGGGCAAAATTTTCACTCTTTAGATCAGTGTTTCTCAACTCAAGGCGCCCCAACAGGTCCTGTTTTCAGGATTTCCCTCTGATAAATTGGCTGTGCTAATTACTTAGGCAGTGAAACTGATCAAATCACCTGTGAAAAATAATGGTAAGCCTGAAAACATGACCTGCGGAGGTGCCTTGAGGACTGGAGTTGAGAAACACTGCTCTAGATGTGCAAAGCTGGTAGAGACCAGCTTCACTTCACAATTATGTGTTTGTCTATCACATAAAATCCCAATAAAATACATTTACGTTTTTTGGTTGTAACATGACAAAATGTGGAAAATTTTGAGGGGTATTAATACTTTCAAGGCACTGTCTTTATGGCTCTTGGGTACTCCTTTTATTAAGTTTACATTTTTCCATGCATTTGTTGAACTGAGATCCCACAAATGTGCAACCCCAAAGACTTCCATGCACATTGGCATATCCATTAAGTCTGGCACTGAAGCGGTTTCTTCTGACTCCCCAACCATGACCTCTTGTAGGAAGTTGCCAGGTATCTTTGATATATGGTTGCCAGCATCCCCCTCAAGTTCAGGCAAAATAGTAAGACACACTTTCAGGACCAGCTACCTTCTTTTACAGTTCAAAAACCGTTTCAAAATATGAAAAATCACAGCCCAATATTATACTGTAAGTCCTTAACCGCACGTATAAGATCCTTTTGCACTCGTTAACACAGGACATATTAATCTGTGTCCTATGTGAGGGCTATGTATACTTGCATGAGGATGCACAGGTGTCCCATGCATACCTGTGAAGGTAATCCCATAGCTGTCAATTGCAAAACAACGGCTGCATGGACACAGCTGCTGCTGCCAATGTGACATCTGTGTAGGTGTAGGTGTGCATCCCCGAATTTGCTCTATCCCTCTATACTGGTGTGGGTTTACATGGTCCTCACATTCAGAGCACGGATTCATACGCCCAGTGTCAACGAGTCCTTACAGTTCCACTAGAAGTCCTGCTAAGAGCACCACAGTCTTTGGCATTACGTTGTGTACAGAGTACTCCTATTCAGTCTGAGCCATGCTTACCGGGGTTCACCAGACTGGCATGAATCAAGGAGATGAGGGATCCAGAGTCTAGGAATGCCTCCACCTGGTAGTAGGACATTTTAAACTTCCAGTCTCCATTTCTAGATGTGCTGTCAGGACAGACTTGGCAAACAGTGAAACACACCTTCCCAGGTCCCTTTCCATAGGCTCAATAAATATAGGGCAATGGGCAGTCACATGTCCAAGTTCTTGACATTGCCAGTACCTAATATGCTATGTCTCTTTCAATGAAGAGACTCCTTTTGTGCTAGGAGACCTTTCGTATCTGGGACAGTCGTATCTAAGGTAGATCTCCTTTTTTTTTTTCTGGGGGGTTACAGTCTTGGAGGGCAGAGCTCAGAGATCTACTTGCATATTGCTACCAGCTGCTTAACAAAGACCTGTAGGAGATTGAGGACTGTTCTTGGCTACATGGATTACTAGGCGTTATTTCAACAAACTATGAGTTATATTAAGTCTTTCTTTTTTAACCACTGAGTAGAGCTGATTAGAATACTGGGTATAAATTCCTGAGATTTAGGAAGCGATAGTGTTCTGGGATTCTATATAATTAAAAGGTTGGTCTGTATGTATGTATCTAATGAGTATATCTAATTTTATATTTTTATTTTAGGCATGGCCATTGAAGACACGGTGTCAGCAAAACTTGTGTATGATTGCTGGGTGCAAAGTAACACCAATAAATAAAGACAAATTTCTCAAATTCCAGCAAATTTGCTGTTGAAGAGCCTTGTGGGTACCTAATTATTGCTTCTGGATTAATTCTGCTTCATACTAAATTAAATATTATTGTCAAAAATTCCAAACTATCATATTAAAAACATTTAAATCTAAAAACGTCCGCACAATTATGTGTGACCCTCCTAAGTGTGTGTAAATCCATTAAATAAATACGATAAATTTTGGACTGCTGCTAACGCTATGTGTTTCAACATATGCATCAAACTGAAGATAATAAAGTGCAGCGCTGTCCACTACTAATCAACGTGATATCCACAATGCATAACAATATACAAAAATTGTCACTTGTACAATGCAACTGTATATATGTCCTTATTTAAACAATTATGCTTCTTATAATTGATAAACCTTTTATATGCTTTCTTTGTGTCAATTCTTTCCCACACCTATATTAAAATCTCAATGTGACGTATCAATGTGCCAATCCGTGCTTACAGTCAGATTTAATAATTATTCAAATGATTGATCGATTACTGTGACATCCACTTGTTCATCCCACCACCACTCTATAGATATACTCTCACTTCCAGTATTTGACCCAAAACTATTTTAATTCAAATGGCACCTTTCCCTTTAAAACTGGGTAGGGTTTTGCCACAAGTATTCAGTCCACCTCCATCCTCTTTACCTGTGTCACATTCTTTCTTCCAAGGCTCAGATAGAACAGACGTAGTGTAAAACCATTTCCCATCAATATTAAATATCTTTAAAAACACATTATAAAGTGCATAGGCTCCTTACCCCTTAAGAATACTGGTCTCCAAACACTCACAAGATGGCAACTTCCGGGTGTGCAGCTTGACGCCCTACACGTTATGTCACCAACTTCGAGACTGGAAGAAAGGCACGAGTAAAGAGGATGGAGGTGGATTTAATATCGGGGGGGATTCCTGCTGTGGAGCATACCTGTGGTCAAAACCTACCCAGTTTAAAGCGAAAAGTGCCATTTGACCTAAAATAGTTTGGGGTCAAACACTGGAGGTGAGAGTATGTCTGTCTTTAGAGTGGTGGTGGGATGAACAAGTAGGTGGCACATTAAGCGATCAATCGTTTGAGGAATTATTTATCAGACCGGAGACAACCATTGATACATTGATATTCCACAATGAGATTTTAATATGCGTGGCAAAGAATTGACATAAAGAAAGCATATAAGTTGATTGATTACCAGAAGCAAAATCATCTGAATAAGGACATTTTATTGTGTATGGTTGCATTGCACAAACAATTGTTTTTGTATATTGTAATGTATGATGGATTTCACATTGATTAGTAGTGGACAGCGCTGCACTTTGTTATTATCTTCAATATTTCAAACATAAAACTTCTTTTAGGGGTACATGTTTTTGCTACACTTGTGAAACACTGCTGACTACATCAAGTAACATTTCAAAAAAACATTTAGGTCCCTTTCACACTGACGCGACTTGAAAGTCGCATGATTTTGCGGGCACGATTTTGACGCGATTTCATGGAATGCCTGTGCAAACTTGAGGTCTATGGACTTCAACTCGCATGAAAGTCGGACCAAAGTAGTGCAGGGACTACTTTGAAGTCGGCACGAATTGAAGTCGTACATATATGAATGGTTGTCATTGGAAATCCTGGGGAACGACTTGTCATGCGACTTTGCAGTCTAAAGTCGCAGGACAAGTTGCAAAAGTGTGAAAGGGGCCTTACTGGGGCAGGAATAGATGGGCACCTTCCTTTCTGTACCTCAGCAACCCAATGTCCCAGTTGCTTTAATAATTTTCTAAAAGCCACCCAGTTCTATTTGGGGCAGATACTTTTTTTTTGTAATCGTAGCTCTGGTTATAGAGTTAACTAAATACTTAATGTCCGCATCTGTTTGGCTGCTGCTGTGAACCAATCTGAAGAAGGCAATGTGTTCTCAGTAAACTCTGGACCTGAACATATGATTAGAGGAAAAAAATAGTAATAGGTGGCTTTTACTATGAATATCAAGGTCCGGTATTGGGGGTTTAGAAAGCGTGGTCATTGCAAAAAAAAATATTTTTCAATGTGAGCATCAAACAGATATAAAATACATAAAGGAATACAGGTCTCTAGTAATCATTTCTTAAATGTATTTTTATATACAAGCAGTGTAAGTATCTGAAAAGGTGCTTACCTACCTTACCTGAAACTGAACCTTTTACATAACTTGTACCTGTTTATCAGCGGTCTTCTCTTCTCTGCAGCAGTTCAAAATCCAGAATTTATAAAGTATGTCTGAGTTTTCAGAAAACCGGAGGCAGAGATCTGAAGTTACAATCTGCACAGCTCAGTGAGTAGAGCTCTGAAAGCTGATTGGATGGAAATGACACACCCCCCTGCACACAGGAACAGAGCTGAGGCTGTCAATTACAGGATGTGGTGGTCCCTCCCCTGTCACCTTTTTTCTCTTGGTGTCAGGAAAACTTGTCAGAAGTGATTCATGCTGATAGCTGAGGAACAAATCGGCAGACAGAAATGACGCATGGGGTTAATTTACTGAAACTGGAGAGTGCAAACAAAATCTGGTGCAGCTGTGCATTGTAGCCAATCCACTTCTAACTTGTTCAACTTAAGGCTAAGTTCACCTTTGTTCGCTTTTTTTTCCTTCTAAATTCCATCTCCTGTATGTACCAATATAGCATTCATGTACTTTTTTTTTTTTTTTTGCAAAAATATCAACACTTTCAATAAAATCTACAGACACTTACCTTACTGTCCTCCATCTATGTTTCCAAACGTAACTATTGCTTCTGTCTACTTCCTGATAAAACTTTAGGTCATAACACAGTAAGGAGTTGGCCAGCTGACCTCTTTAGCACACACCCTGCATCACCCACCCTCCTGCCTACCCACCCATCTCCAGGTGCACATTTTTTAAATGAAATGCAATCAATCAGTGATCACCCTTCTCACTAAATACACAATATACAATTTGATTGCATAATTTATGAAATCTTTATACAAGTACATAGGAGGGAGTGGACAGAAACGCTTGTTCATAACTGTGCATAGCGGGAACTCGCATTCCCACATGCTTTTTGTTTTGTTTTTTAGTGATGGGGGAGGCATTTTGGAGCATTTTCACTCATTACACATAGGGCAGCCCACCCACCTGAATGGGCTGCCCTGCACACAACAATTGCCCCAAAGAAACTTCAGAACTTTTTTTTATAGCGGAGCTTGGTGCATTTTTTACTGTGATTTTTGTGCAATCTCCTTTAGCGTTACCAATTGTATATAATAGGAGAAAACCCTTAGCTAGCCAATCTCTCTATATCCAATCAGGCAGGACCTAGCACTACATAATTGATGGCAGATCTAAAGGAGATTGTATAATCAGATTGTATAGTGTATGGCCACCTTTAGGCCTCATGCACACATAATGTTTTTTGACTGTTTTACAGCAGCTGTTTTTAGCTGCAGACATTTTTGTTCTACAGTCAATAAGCCCTCCATCATGTTATCCTATGTGTTCATGCGCACATAGGCTGTTATCAACTGTTTTTAGCAGTGACGTTTCTGAGCTGTAAAAAAAACCCTAGACCAGAGGGTTCTGAGAGACGTTTTTCAGCTGTGAAAGCGTTCAAACACTCAAAAACATTGATCCCCAACATTCTTGGACGTTTTAGATCAACTGGAAAAAAACCAAAAACCACTGGCCCTTTAAAAACGTGAAAAAAACCACGTAAAAACGCTGATAATATAACGCTGGTAAAAGATGAAAAAAAAATCACTGATAAGCTACTGACATTTTTTGGACGTTTTTTTAAAGTCCTGTGTGCATGAAGCCTTATACACCTAAAATTACTATTTGCACTTTCAGTGCCATTAATTGTTAACAGCACACCAAACCTAGAAGCAAACACATATTTTGCTATGTGAGACGAGTGTCAAATGCTGCAAAATGCACAGTAAAAAACCTGCAACCCACAAAACCATCAATGTCCCATGAGCCACATGTAATACAGCCAATTGAAATCAACAGGCTGCCCTATGCATGTCACAGGAAAACAAGCCACAAAACGTTCACTCCCACTATACTAGATGTGAATGGGGCCTGAAAGTGAAATTAATACGTTAACACAAGAACAATGAGGCTCCGTTCACATCTGTGCGTTTCCTTGCATTTCAGAAGTGAGCGGCACCAAAAATCGCAGTAAAAAAATGCACCAAGCTCTATAAAAAAGTTCTGAAGCTTCTATGGGGCGATTGCTGTGTGCAGGGCGGCCCATTCAGGTGGATGGGCTGCTTTATGTGTGATGAGTGAAAATACTACAAAATGCCTCCCCACCTCGCTAAAAGAAAACAAATGTGCAAATGCGAGTTCCCGCTATGCAGAGATGTGAACGGGGCTTGACAGCTGAGTGTTTATGTCCACTCCCTCCTATGTACTTGTATAAGGATTCCATACACTATGCAATCGGATTGTATTTTGTGTATTTAGTGAGAAGGGTGATCACTGATTGATTGATGTATTGCATTTAAAAAAAACGTGCAGCTGGACATGGGCGGTAGGTAGGAGGGTGGATGATGCAGGGTGTGTGCTAATGAGGTCAGCTGGTCAACTCCTTCCTGTGTCATGACCTAAAGTCTGATCAGGAAGTAGGCAGAAGCAATAGATACGTTTGTAAACATGGATGGAGGACAGAAAGGTAAGTGTCTGTAAATTTTATGGAAAGCGTTAATATTCTTGCAAAATAGTTTCTTGACCGCTATATTGGTACATAGGGGAGCTGGAATTTAGAAGAAAAAAAAAAGTGAATAAAGGTGAACTTATCCTTTAAAATAACCCCTGGTGATATTGCCATGAAGGTCCTTGTTCCGGCAGTTTCTGTTAAAGGGTAACTCCACTTTTGTGGGGAAAAAAATAGCAAATAAAGAAAAAATAATATAGCGTAAACAATTGCAACATATATTGCAATTGAATGTTATTAAAAATGACCTTTCTCCTACGTTCACTGACAGACACAGCCCTTCATTGACAAGTGGGGTTATATGCACATCCTACCAGGAGTTGACTAGGCAAATAGAAAGAAAGCAAGCTGACCCCTCCCAGGGGGCCGTCCTCTCTCTCCCATATAACCCCCTTGCTCTGCATAGCATATCAGTTTTATTATGCCTAGTGCAAGGAGTTAGACCTGGCTCCCTTATGGGACCTGCGGTTCACCTTTTTTTCTACCGCTTTTTTATTTTTCTCAAGCTATCTGATGAAGACTGCTATCAAGAAGCCGGCTGGGCCATAGAGGATATCTAGAATCCTACATTTTCCCCAGCGCGGCCGATGTGAGCTAGCTTTAGCCTTGGCGGGGCCCGCCGAATCGCGCCCATTCCGTGCGGGTGGCCAGTGGGTGACCCCCACTTGCGCCCAGTGACCGGACCTTGTTCCCGTCCAGGGGCCTGTGGCCTGCAGCATCCCTCTCCGGCAGTGGGAGGAAGGGCTGCAGCCGGGTGGCTACCCGCTACGCCCGTCGGACTGGTGAGTGACCCCCTCTCTTCCCCCCTAGGGGCGCGGAGGGGGGGGACTGGGCGATTTGAGCCGGCCGGTGGAGGGGGTTTTGCTAGGGCTAGAGCTCCCCTGGGTGTTTTCGCCCCCTCCTACACCCCTCTCCCCGCGATCCGCTGCCATTTTGCCATAGCCGCGGCCATTTTCTTGGGGTTTTCCCTCTAGTGTTGAACGGCGGCCATTTTGCCATAGTTGCAGCCTGTACTACAGGTTTTGGCCTCTTGTGACTGCTCGGCGGCCATATTGGATGTGCCTGGGAAGAATAACGTGCTGCTAGCCGATGCTTCCTCTTTCACCCTGGGACAGTGTGGATGGCACAGGCGGCGCAGGCTCTATGACTGGCGGTCTCTAAGCACTCCTACTGGGACACAGCGGTTTGTGAGGCATCAAACAGCAAGTATAGCTGGGCTCTCCCTAGGGTGCTGGTAGCGATGGGTGCAGTCCTCCTGGGGTCTCCCTGGTTGATCTGTGGGGCTGCATTGTGGGGGTGTCAGGGCATTTTTTCTGCCTGTCAGGTCCGGTGGCACAATGGCGGATGACCTGCGGTTCCTTCTGAGGAGGAGTCAGCGGCAGCGCAACCTGCGCTAGGGACACTGGTGTCCCTGGAGCAGCTGAAAGCAGTATTTGGGGAATTTCTTCTCCGGGCGGTCCCAAGCCGTGGTAAGGGGGCCCCTAAAAAGCGTCCGCCTCCCCCTCTTTCATCGGGGAAGAGTCTGAACCGGAAGTGGCCTCGGGGGTCACGGGGACCCCTGTGGAGCTCTCAGAGGGCGAGCTGGAGCTCTCGGATGGCGAGGAAGTCCAGGGGGCCTCGGTTGCATGCGAGAAGGCGCTGGTGGCCGCACTGCTTGCTGATATCCATGCGTCTTCGCGACTGGACCAAGCAGGAGAGTCGCAGGAGACCACATTCGTTTGCGGGTCTGCTAGGCCACCCAGGTCCCCTAAGGCTTATCCTTATGATCAATTTTTTTGACCATCTGCTCCATCAGGAATGGCAGCGTCCGCAGACTTCCTTTGCCCTGCCCAAACGCTTCGCTATACATTATCCATTTGAGGATAGCTTTGTGAAGAAGTCAGCCATGAGGCCGGCCCTGGCATAATCTCTTTCTGAGTGTGCGCTTGAGCTGCAGAATGTTTTGGGCTGCAGGAGGTCGCTTGAGGCGTCGCAGAGAGCAGACCATTTGTTTCAGGGTCTTCGGTACCTGTGTGTCGCAGCTCTGGTCCTGCTTCCCATGTTGTATAAAATGTCTGTTTTCGCAGTCATTATCAGATGGGTACTCTGGTTACGCTCCTGGTCGGGTGACCATGCGTCTAAGAAGGGCCTTACGGATCTCCCCTTTCAGGGGGATCGGCTCTTTGGGGTGCAGTTGGAGGAAATCATTAAGGATATCACTGGAGGGAAGAGTATTTTTCTTCCGGAGCCCAGGCGGTGGGAGTTTCACCGCAAGCAGGGTCCTACTTCTTCAGGTCAGAAGAGGTTTTTTCGTGCCCCCGGTCGAGGCCCGGCAAGTCTGCTGCGGGGGCCGGTAAACGACCCTGGCAACGCAAGAATGAAAGGGCAGAGGATAAGTCCTCCTCCGCATGATGGGTTGCCCCCACCCGGTTCTCGGACGGGGTTCTCAGACAGGTGGACTGCCCGCATTTCCGACCGGTGGGTGCAGGGTGTGGTGTCCTCTGGGTACTGGATAGAGTTCAGCACTCTACCCCCAGACAGGTTCTTCCCATCGAACTTGAGACTCCCTCAGGGGCGTCGAGAGGCTCTCTTAGGGGCTGTTCAATGCGCTCTCCGCACAAGGGGTAACTGTGCCGGTATCTCCGCTGGAAAGATTCCGCGGCTTCTATTCCAACCTGTTTGTGGTACCCAAAAAAGGGGGGGTCAGGCCGGTTCTGGACCTAAAAGAGCTAAATCACTTTGTGAGGGCGCGAGAGTTCAGAATGGAGTCTGTCCGCTTGGTCGTGGCCGCCCTACACCAAGGGGACTTCATGGCGTCTCTGGATATCAGGGACGCGTACCTCCACGTTCCCATTTGTCTCCGGCACCAGCGATTCCTGCGCTTTGCGGTGGAAGATCTGAATTACCAATTCGTGGCACTTTCCTCGTGCCTCGACGACCTGCTCCTGAGGAGAACGTGGCTATCACCGTAGAGAATTGGCAGGCGGACTTTCTCTGTCGCCAGACTCTGGATCGGGGGGAATGGTCCTTACATCCAGAAGTGTTCCGCCGGATTTGCCACAAGGGGGGCACGCCAGACGTGGACTTCATGGCGTCTCAGTTCAATCACAAGGTGTATACCTTTGTGTGCAGGACGGGAAACCCACTGGCGGCCACCACGGACGCGCTGGTAGTGCCTTGGATTCGGTATCGGCTCCTGTACGCTTTTCCTCCCATCACGCTTCTGCCGCGGCTACTGTGCAGGGTAGAAGCGGAGGGGATTCCAACAATCCTGTGAGCTCCGGATTGGCCTTGGCGCCCTTGGTACGCCAACGTGGTGCAACTGGTGGCAGATTTTCCCTGGAGTCTCCGCTGCGCGAAGATCTGCTGTCACAGGGACCCATCCTGCACTCTGCTTTACCCTCACTGGCTTTGACGGCTTGGCTATTGAGTCCCAGGTGTTGAGGAATAGGGGTGTAGCTGACTCCGTGATCCCTTCCATGCTTAAAGCGTGCAAGTGTACTTCGTGCAAGATTTATCATCGCACCTGGAAGGCCTATATTGCCTGGTGTGAGGCGGGGGGGGGGGTTGGAACCCTCGCTCTTAAGTTGTGTCCTGGGTCCTGGCTTTTTTTTGCAGCAGGGCCTGGATAAAATATTGGCATTGAGTACTCTCAAGGGTCAGATTTCGGCTTTGGCGATTCTATTTCAACGGCCTTTGGTGCCACATTCGTTGTTTCATACATTTGTACAGGGTGTACACCATGTAGCTCCTCAGGTACGGTCGCCTTTGGCGCCGTGGGGTTTGAATTTGGTGCTTTCTGTACTGCAGAAACCGCCATATGAGAAGATCAGGGATATTCCCTTACAATTGCTGTCGCAGAAAGTGGCATTCTTGGTGGCCATTACATCCGCTAGGCAGCTGTCTGAGTTGGCAGCGTTGTCCTGCAAGTCTCCTTACCTAGTCCTTTGTAGGGACAAGGCGGTCTTGCGTCCTTCTCCTTAGTTTCTACCGAAGGTGGTCTCTTCTTTCCACATTAATGAAGATATTGTTCTTCCTTCATTATGTCCGCACCCGTCGCTTCCCAAGGAATTTGAGTTACATTCATTGGATGTCGTAAGAGCTTTGCGGGTGTACTTTGCGACTACAGCTTCTTTGCAGAATTCTGATGTGTTGTTTGTGCTGACGGATGGTCCGCGCAAAGTGGATATTTCAGCATCCGCGGATGCTGCTTTTGGCCGCAAAGTTTTGTAGGCAGCGGTGTAGGCGCGGCTGGCGCCTCCTGAGAGGAATCTGTTGGGTACAGTTGTTGTTGTTTACCCACCCCTCTTGACTGACACAGCTTTGGGACATCCCCACTTGTCAATTAAGGGCTGCATCTGTCAGTGAACGTAGGAGAAAAAGGGATTTTATTAAAACTTACCGTAAAATCCTTTTCTCTGAGTTCACTGACATACGCAGCACCCACCCCTCTGTGTTGCGTTTGTACGGCTTGTTACAAACTGATATGTTATGCAGAGCAGGGGGGTTATATGGGAGAGAGAGGACGGCCCCCTGGGAGGGGCCAGCTTGATTTCTTTCTATTTGCCTAGTCAACTCCTGGTAGGATGTGCATATAATCCCACTTGTCAATGAAGGGCTGCGTCTGTCAGTGAACTCAGAGAAAAGGATTTTACGGTAAGTTTTAATAAAATCCCTTTTTCCTTTTCAGCCTGCAGCTTTGTAACTTTCTGTAAAACGCAATGCAATATGGCTATCTGGAGGTGTTCTGTACTCAGAAACATAAATTCCTGCTTGTGCTATTGGCTCATTAAGATACAAGTCCGATTTCAGGCATCTCTTGCAACAAAAATATAATTTTTGGTGAGATACTCCCAATAGAAAATAACGTCTAAAGGGATACAGGCCCAGCAGCTTTCCTTATTAGTGCCCTGTAGGTGCAATAGCTGATTGATAATTATGAAACCACTCCCATTAGATTCACTTTCCCACATGGACACAGCCAAACACACAGGGATTTCTTCAGAATAACAAAAGGTAGGAATCTGCAACAAAGTTTGTTAAAATCCTTGTAATGTACGTAGATCACCATATTTTTTTTTTCTCAACAAAAGTGGAGTTACTCTTTAAGTCCTGACAATGCTCTGTCCTAGTCTCCCAATTCTGCTCCTGTGTTGTCACCTTGTCACACAGTCTTCTGATGGAGACTATAAGTGGACATTTCAGAGCATACCACACAAGCATGGTCAACTGTAAGAAAACCAGCTCAAAGAAATGCCATAAAGTCATCACTGGAGTGCATATATATCAGTAGGAAGTGACTGCAAAACACTATTCACCTCTTGTGTGAAGTAAAGGAAAGACCAGCTTCAGATCAAATCCCCGCTCATCGTTTACACCACTCTGACATGTTTCACCTATGTTTGGCTTAATTGTAGAGGCAAGCATATCCTGTGGTAAAGGGATTATATACACACACCCTTCACAAACCAGGTGAAATTTAAGCTGGCCATAAACGGAGTGATTTTTATACCATGGTTTAGCAGGAAAGAGATTTTTTACCTATGGTTGCAGGAAAGAAAATTGCTCAATTCCCCCATCGACACAGTAAGTGTTAAAGGAGAGCCATTGTGTTGTCCAGGTGGGGGAAGCCATCCCTGCCTGGAGAACACAATGATTATTGCTAGCAATAATCACATATGAAACCAACAGGCTAGTTGTACTCAAATTGATCAATCGATAGTTTTGGTACATTCAGCCTTGTCCATACATTGTTCAAATCTCAGCTGGTCTCTGCTGACCTGTCTAATTTAATGGTTATACAGTGAGGGAAAAAAGTATTTGACCCCCTCCTGATTTTGTATGTTTGCCCACTGACAAAGAAATGGTCAGTCTATAATTTTAATGGTAGGTTTATTTTAACAATGAGAGACAGAATAACAACAAAAAAACCCAGAAAAATGCATTTCAAAAAAAGTTATAAATAGATTTGCATTTTAATGAGTGAAATAAGTATTTAACCCCTTCGGAAAACATGACTTAGTACTTGGTGGCAAAACCCTTGTTGGCAATCACAGAGGTCAGACGTTTCTTGTAGTTGGCCACCAGGTTTGCACACATCTCATAAGGGATTGTGTTCCACTCCTCTTTGCAGATCCTCTCCAAGTCAAGGTTTCAAGGCTGACGTTTGGTAACTCGAACCATCAGCTCCATCCACATATGTTCTATGGGATTAAGGTCTGGACACTGGCTAGGCCACTTCAGGACCTTAATGTGCTTCTTCTTGAGCCACTCCTTTGTTGCATTGGCCATGTATTTTGGGTCATGCTGGAATACTCATTCACAACCCATTTTCAATGCCCTGGCTGAGGGAAGGAGGTTCTCACCCAAGATTTGATGGTACATGGCCCGTCCATCGTCCCTTTGATGCGGTGAAGTTGTCCAGAAAAACATCCCCAAAGCAGGGGATGGTGTCCTTGGGGTTAGGCAGCATTCCTCATCCTCCAAACACGGCGAGTTGAGTTGATGCCAAAGAGCTCGATTTTGGTCTCATCTGACCACAACACTTTCACCCAATTCTCTTCTGAATCATTCAGATGTTCATTAGCAAACTTCAGACGGACCTATACATGTGCTTTCTTGAGCAGGGGGACCTTGCAGACGCTGCAGGATTTCAGTCCTTCACGGCGTAGTGTGTTACCAATTGTTTTCTTGGTGACTATGGTCCTAGCTGCCTCAAGATCAAGATTCTCCCGTGTTGTTCTGGGCTGATTCCTCACCGTTCTCATGATTATTGAAACTCCACAAGGTGGGATCTTGCATGGAGCCCAAGACCGAGGAAGATTTTGTGTTTCTGTATTTGTGAATAATCGCCCCAACTGTTGTTACCCTCTCACCAAGCTGCTTGGTGATTGTCTTGTAGCTCATTCCAGCCTTGTGTAGGTCTACAATCTTGTCCCTGACATCCTTGGACAGCTCTTTGGTCTTGGCTATGGTGGAGAGATTGGAATCTGATTGATTGCTTCTGTGGACAGGTGTCTTTTATACGGTAACAAGCTGAGATTAGGAGCACTCCCCTTTAAGGAGTGCTCCTAATCTCAGCTCGTTACCTGTATAGAAGACACCTGTCCACAGAAGCTATCAATCAGATTCCAATCTCTCCACCATAACCAAGACCAAAGAGCTGTCCAAGGATGTCCAGAAATCTTTCTGATTGATAGGGGATCAAATACTTATTTCACTCATTAAAATGCAAATCAATTTATAACTTTTTCAAAATGCAATTTTATGGATATTTTTGTTGTTTTTCTGTCTCTCACTGTTAAAATGAGCCTACCATTAAAATTATAAACTGATAATTTTCTTTGTCAGTGGGCAAACTTACAAAATCAGCCGAGGATCAAATTACTTTTTTCCCTGACTGTACACAGCGCACATGAATGAAGAGCTTATAGATCATGTAGCTTATCAGCTCAATATCAGTGCAGTGTGCATGGCAGGAAGCTCTTTTTATTGACCACAGACAAAGAAGATAAACAAACAAAAAAATAGAATGTGGAAAGAGAGAAAACAAGGGGGGGGGG
>BLSH010338011.1:242958-254678 GCA_018402905.1 Glandirana rugosa | reverse complement strand
AGGGGGCGATCAAGGGGTTAAATGTGCCTATGTGACCTGGTGTTAGTGTAGTGTTGGTGCACTCACGTTTTTAGATGCTTCTTCTTCCTCTCTGATGTCGAAAAGGACTTCAGGGAGGAAGAGGAGTGAACTTCCCCTGCCTCTGTTTACATTTACAGAGGCAGAGGAACATTTCATTGGCAGGGGCGATCTACAGAGCCAGGCCAAAAATCATTGGCCTGGCCCTGTAGATTGAAAGGCCCTCTGTCAAATGCGCTTGCATCGGCCGCGCCTAGGGGGCGGGCGCACACGGCTCGTGATCGCGGCCGGCGTCATATGACGGCGATTTGCGCTCACGAGCCACCTTGTCGCCGTCAAATGCCGATCGGCGGTCGGCAAGGGGTTAATCCAATATATGCCACACAAGAAAATAAATGTGAGCATTGTAAAAAGGAAAGAGAAAAAAAAAAAAAAAAACATTTTATTGAATGTCACTTTAAATGATAAAAAAAAAAACACAGATCAAAAATTGAGAGTTAAAAACCCTTTAGGGGTTCTGAAATGGTGTTACATTTTTTTCATTTGAAGTGACATTCATAAAGATTTAATTTTATCATTTTTCTTTCTACCCTTTTTTTTTCTTCTTTGTGGCCCTCAAGAAGTGCCTTTTGCCTTGCACACTGTGTTGATATTAAGCTGATAAGCAGCGGGAGTTATAGCTCCTCATTCATGTGCGTTTTCTGTGACCATTAAGTTTCTCCTGGCTTGTGATGTGTGTGCATATAATCCCTTTGCCTCAGGACATGCTTACCTCTATGATTAAACCCAACGTGGGTGAAACTTGTCAAAGGGACATAATTGATGAGCAGAGATTTAAGCTGAAGTCTGTCTTTTATTTACTTCACACCCGTGTTGAAAACAGTTTACAGTGATACTTGTATGCTATATTTTATCTTGAAACGAGATGTGCTATGTCTTTGCCAGCATCTGAATACAGAGTATAAACCTGGGAGACTGTGGGCTTGGAGTGGCACTGGTCTGTTAAAGTAAAAAACAGTATTATTATTAAAAAACAAACCTGTCAAATGTTTAAGATGCATGATGCTTTAAAAAATGAAATGTCCTTTTTGCATCTACTTTAACCATCTCCCACCTGTGCTATAGCCGAATGATGGCTACAGCGCGGGCCTTAATTGGTGGGAGGGCGTCAATAGACGTCCTCCTGTGCACGAGCTGCCTGCGTGCCCCCTGCCGGGCGCATGCGGCATGCTCTGTGATCACCGAGTCAATGGTGATCCCAATGACAGCTGATCACGTGATGTAAAGAAAAGATCGGTAATCGGCGTTTTCCCCCATCACGCTGATATTGTGATGGAAAAAAAAAGCCAGTGACCAGCTTCTGACAGAGGGACATCGGTCCTGAACAGGGAGAGGCACTGCTGCTATGCAGGACCACCTGCCAGTGCCCACCAGTACCACCTACAGGTGCATATCAGTGCCGCCTACCAGTACCCACCAGTGCCACCTATCAATGCCCACCAGTGCCTCATCATCAGTGCTGCCTATCAGTGCCACCTATCATTGCCGCCTGTCAGTGCCCATCAGTGCTGCCTCATCAGCGCACATCAGTGAAGGAGAAAAATTACCTGTTTTCAAAATTTTATAACAAATTATGAAAGTTTTTTTTTTTGAAAATTTTTCTGTCTTTTTTTAATTTTTTTTAGCAGAAAAATAAAAAACCCAGCAGTGATTAAATACCACCAAAAGAAAGCTCTATTTGTGTGAAAAAAAATTATAAAAATGTAATTTGGGTAAAGTGTAGCATGACCTCGCAATTGTCATTCAAAGTGTGACAGCACTGAAAGCTGAAAATTGGCCTGGGCAGGAAGGGAGTTTAAGTGCCCAGCAAGCAAGTGGTTAACCACTTCAATACCAGACACTCTTACCCCCTTCGTGCCCAGTCCAATTTTTAGCTTTCACCGCTGTCACATTTGGTATGACAATCAGGCTTGGTTCACCCCTATGCAGTTTGCTTTTGATTGTTTGTGCAGTACTTTTTGCTTTGGTTTTTGCACACACAATTTGGGATTTTGCATATTTTTTTATGCTTTTTTTTTTTTGGGCAATTTGTTGATGGGTAGATTAAAAACCGCACTGCATGCTTTTCTGCAGCTTTTCCATTAAATAGGAAACGTGAGAAAAAAGGGGCCATACAATTAAATAGATAGTACCTCACAATGTCTCTTCCGTCTATAGACGTCCTATCCTTAACCATACATTGCACAAAAACCAAAAATGCTGCTGCTAGGGGACAGAACGCCCTCACAGCTGCAGAAAAGAGGTTATTGGGACATTTTTATTGAAATTCTATCAAATTAAATACATAATTCATTGCCTGTTGGGGGAAACATACACCCAGTGAAAAACGGGAACAATACCCACCCATCCCTAATGTTAAAACCAATATACAACACTCCTTACAAAGAGAACACCCCCCTCCCTGCAAGTCTGGACAAAGAACGAATGATGTCTGCAGAATTTAAAGGGATCAGTAAAAAACGTGAACCCACGTATAATGCCTGATACCACTGTACATGTGCAGGGATTGAGATCAGCTGCTCACTACGAAGCGTGCACGCTCACACTGGGAAGCCCTGGTTCATGGCAGTCCTATGCCCCCTAGTGTTGACTCTAACAGGTTTTCTTCTAAGATTGCCCTGTATTTGGGTCCATCTTCTCATCAACTGTGACCAGCTTCCCTGTCCTTGCTGAAGAAAAGCATCCCCACAACATAATGCCACCACCATGTTTCACGCTGGGGATTGTGTGTTCAGGGTGATGTGCAGTGTTAGTTTTGCTTTTAGGCCAAAAAGTTCAATTTTGATCTCATCTGACCAGAGCACCATCTTCTACATGTTTGCTGTGTCCCCCACATGGCTTCTCGCAAACTGCAG
Organism: Glandirana rugosa; assembly: GCA_018402905.1. Lineage (NCBI taxonomy): Eukaryota > Metazoa > Chordata > Amphibia > Anura > Ranidae > Glandirana > Glandirana rugosa. The sequence continues at coordinate 251,745 of BLSH010338011.1, read as the reverse complement.
GACTTCTTATGGCTTTCTTTCAACAATTTCTTTCTTCTTCCACTCTTCAATAAAGGCCAGATTTGTGTAGTGCACGACTAATCCCTAACCTGTTGGGTGTGTTCCTTGGCCTTCATGATGCTGTTTGTTCACTAAGGTTCTCTAAAAAACCTCTGAGGGCTCCACTGAACAGCTATATTTATACTGAGATTAAATTACACACAGGTGGACTCTATTCACTAATTAGGGGACTTTTGAAGGAAATTGGTTCCACTAGATTTTAGTTAGTGGTATCAGAGTAAAGGGGCTGAATACAAATGTATGACACACTTTTCAGATATTTATTTGTAAAAAAATTGGAAAACCATTTATCATTTTCCTTCCACTTCACAATTATGTGCCACTTTGTGTTGGTCTATCACATAAAATCCCAATAAAATGCACTTACGTTTTTGGTTGTAACATGACAAAATGTGGAAAATGTCAAAGGGTATGAATACTTTTTCAAGGCACTGTACAATCTAGGAGGGAGGTATGTTTAATAGTTTACTATTGTTGCCCATAGCTTTTGGTATTATAGTGTGTGTGTGTGTATATATAATATACAACCAAAGTATTGCGACGCATGCCTTTACACTTTGAACTTTAATGACATCCCAGTCTTAGTCCGTAGTGTTCAATATTGAGTTGTCACAGCCTTTGCAGCTATAACAGCTTCAACTCTTCTGGAAAGGCTGTATACAAGGTTTAGCAGTGAATCTATTGGGATGTTTTGCTATTCCACCAGAAGCACATTTGTGAGGTCAGGCACTGATATGGACAAGAAGGCCTGGCTCACAGTCTCCGCTCTAATTCATCCCAAAGGTGTATCGGATTGAAGTCAGGACTCTCTGCCGGCCAGTCAAGCAGTTAAACGCTCACACATTTTTCCCTTATCATGCTCTTGCTTATTTTCTGTTTATTTGTCATGCTATTATGTTTATTATTTCTGGAGATATATCAATTGTTTTACAATTTGTATTAAAGTCATAATTTTTTGCAGCCTCGTTAAATGTAATTTGTTAATTGAAGTAATAGGTTAGCTTTGTTTTGGAACAACATGTTTATCTTTTTATTATATGCAACATTTTAGTAATTTTGTGTATATGTCATAGATAAGCTGGAAAGTTCTATAAAGCTGTAATTGTGTTCAAGAACAATTTATGAAACAATAATTGTTTTTGCATTTTTATTTAATTGAAAACAGTCTAAATATTTGCCAAAGTTCATTTTCATTTTGGAAGGAAAAGGCAGATTCTTACAGTGCTTAGCATAGTTAAAGCAACACTCCAGCCTCACCTCTTGTCCTGTTTGCCTTTGTGCTTGGTGGAAAACCGTGGAGCATTACATTTTCCCTCTCCCCACTGTGTGCCCCTGAATTTTCATTGAAGGCCATTGCAGAAGGCACACTTCCTGTCTACAGAATCTTCCACAAGACCTATTGACTGTCTTAGGTTGGGCAACCACTGGTTTTTATTTTTAATTCAGCCAGTGGGCAGATTCCTCCATCCACACAAATGAGGTAGATGGAGGAAACCAGCCCCTTCCCGACCAGGGTATTGTATTCTGATGAGCGGGGATTGCCACACACTGATTGAAATTCGGGCAGTCCCTGCTGAACGGGTTGAATGTCAATCAGTGTATGACCAATTTAGACTGTCGTAAACCTGCCCCCTGAGCTTCAGGTGATATCAATTACAGCAGCTGTATTATATGTGGTGCATAGAAGTTTCAAAGAACCAGCTTCATCTGAATGAGAAAGTTACTTCAGATCTCATTCATATTATAGACCAAATTTTAGAAACTGTAGCTCATTGAATATTGCAAGTTTTTTGTGTTGATCTCTATGTGAGAATGCAGTGTTGCCCTTAAGCTCCTTGCGGCCAGGGGGCAGTAAAAACAGACGGTTGATCTATATTTTTCTCTCCACCCTACAAGCAGACTCAGTGCTGCTCAAATGGGTACACATTAATGGCAATTTCTTTTCTACATGGTGAGTATGACAGATAGCACCAATTGCTAGAAATTATTAAGAGACAATTTCCGCACCACAGTCACCTTACCAAAAGCAGCTCTTGTGCAACCAACCATAGTTTTAGGTTAACCCTAGATGGATAAATGTCTGCCTAAATACAATATGTGGAAAGGTTTCTGCCTGTCATTTATAGTGATATAAACAAAAAGCAGGTTGTGGCGCCCTTAACATAAAACATATAATGACAAAGTGCAATATTAGGTTGTGCAGCCCACCTAGATCACAGACAATATTAACCGTCTGGGATCAACCAGTGAAAAAATTAAGAGAAAAGGTGTAAGGCGCTCACCTGATAATTTACCATTCACATTCTAAAAAGTGCTTACATAAATAAATAATTAATTAAGTGCTTTAACCCCTAACGCAATATTTTGCATAAACACACATTAAGAGAAAAAAATGTTGGATCTTAACTCCACAATATCCAATGGTGTTTCTGTGATGGTTAATTAAACAATTTAGAGACAAATAGATACCAGGTCCTCCCCACTACAAGGATAGAACCTGGCTCCTAGGTGGCTCAAATCTGCAGGCCTATATGAGTGTTCACAAGGACCGGATGTACAAAATGGGGAAAGGAACTCCTTAACTTGCATTAGGAAGTATATGCAGGTGAAATAGCCAAACCTGGGGAGCCGTCCATTCTTTCCTTCCCTTATTTCACTGAGAGATCAGTGAGGTTGCACCCCCCCCCCCCCAAATATCTTTTGTGCTGATTATTGCCCTGTCTGGTAGACCTATACATCCTCATCCTTACCCCAACGAGTACTGGATCATGGGTGGCACTAGGTTAAGTCATAATGTCTTTAGTGTTGTGGACATCACTTGCTATGTCAAACGTTATAGTGGTTGTAAATGCAAAAAGGTTTTTGTACCGTAATGCATTCTCTACGTTAAGGTAAAAAAAAAAAAACTTTACCTGTCTGTGCATTCCCCCCGTCCAGCAGCTCTGCTCTATTCTCTTCCTCCTTTCTCGGATGACACAAGCAGCAGTGGGAGCCATTGGCTTCTACTGCTGTAAATCAGATCCTTTGAAGGGGGGAACAGAGGTCGGGGGGGCTAAGCCACACTGAAACGAGCCCACAGGTGGGCCCAGATAGGAAGCAGCTTCTTATAGGGGCCCACCAAGAAGAGGAGAAGCCAGGAGTGCCTGGTGGGGGACCTGAGAAGAGGTTTGAGGCCGTTCTTTGCAATACCATTACACAGAGCAGGTATGTATAACATGTTTATTATATTAATAAAAATAACTTTTACAATCACTTTAAAACGGTAAAGGGTCCTTTGTGGTTTAAGCACCACATGCTAGCACATTATTGCATACTTACCTTAAAACAAAGCCCTCGTCGTGCTGTCACCGCTGACAGGACTTCCATCTTCACTCGGTCTTTCTTCTGGGTTTGTGGGCTGCAGCTCCTTGTATGACTGAGCCGCTATGAGGGGGAGTCACGGCACAGAGTTCTGAGGGGATGGCATGGGTGCCGTCCCTTCAGAGCACATGTGTCGGTGACGTCACTGACCGCATGCCTTAGGAGATATTCACTGTATCTACAGGTATGCCTTATTATAGTGTAGTGGAGTTTAATACTGCTTTAAATTTACTTTGTTGCCCGTTTTGCCAATGTCTATTGTGTATTTTTTATGCAAGGGTAATTGTAAAGACCAAGAAAAAATGTTGGCAGGGCATTCACTGTGGAAGATTGGGTAAGTGCCCACTTTAAAAGGATGAAAAAAACATGATATATTCTTGTTTGCTTTATGACCTCTGTCCATACAGTAGGCTGACATATTTCGGTCCTCGATACAACTTGCAGCTACGCCACAGCCATTACATGGTTTCTACTAATAGTCCTTAGACATATACAGTATACTAAAAATGAAAGTTGTCTTCACCACACCCCAATGCCTAAATGTATTGAGCTGCTGCCATGTGATAGGCTGATTAGCAATTTGTGTTACCAAGCAATTGAACAGGTATACCTAATACAGTGACCAGTGAGTGTTTATAGTAGAATGCAATAATCCAGTACCTTACTTAAAAGTGTACCAGAGCTTGCTAACACTAAATGCGATTCATGCAAAAATAATAAATGAGTAAGATATATACAAGTGCAGTGATTTTGCCAAAATATAAAATACAGCAAAAAATAAAAATAAATTAATCCATCAATGAATTAATATACTAGTGTCTACATTTCCAATGTGAATAAATATATGTGAACATAAATTTGATATATACATACAGTGCCTTGAAAAAGTATTCATACCCCTTAACATTTTCCACATTTTGTCATGTTATAAGCGAAAACGTAAATGTATTTTATTGGGATTTTATGTGATAGACCAACACAAAGTGGCACGTAATTGTGAAGTAGAAAGAAAATGATAAATGGTTTTCCAATTTATTTACAAATATGTGAAAAGTGTGGCGTGCATTTATATTCAGCTCCCTTGAGTCAATACTTTGTAGAACCACCTTTCCCTGCAATTACAGCTGTCTCTACCAGCTTTGCACATCTAGAGTGCCATTTTTGCCCATTCTTCTTTGCAAAATAGATATTGACTCAGTGGGGCTAAATACAAATGCACACCACACTTTTCAGATATTTATTTGTAAAACATTTTGAAAACCATTTATCATTTTCCTTCCACTTTACAATTATGTGCCACTTTGTGTTGGTTTATCTCATAAAATACATTTACGTTGGTGGTTGTAACATTACAAAATGTGGAAAATTTAGAAGGGGTATGAACACTTTTTCAAGGCACTGCAAATGGTGTAATTAATAGACAAAAGAATATACAAAAAAATATATAAAGATGTGAAAATTTTCCATCCTGTATGTAGACTGTCAACAAGTATCCTCCACAGTGTTTAAACACAGTGCCCATCTAAATTTCACACAGTTGGTGCAATCAAATCCGCTCTTTCACATATAGCAACAAAAAGACACCCCACAAAGCTCTTCTGTGCACACAATCCCACAGTCCTCTAACACCTGTGCTCCTGGATGTGCTCATCTATTAAGAAGGACCTCTAAAATAATAGGAGGTCATATACAGCATGTCTCAAAACACCCAGTATAATAATACACCTCCGCTGTACCCCTCCGCTGGCCACCTCTACAAACTTCTTTAGCAGCTCAATAGGAATGAAAAAAACACTCCATAGTGCTCTCTGTTTAATATTTATTAAAAAATCAGAAAAGGTAAAACACTCACATGAATGATTGTTGAGACAAGCATTCAGATTTGTTTTCTTGTTGGCTGCCTTTCACATCTCCAACGTTCTATTCAAACATTAGCATCCAAACACTCGGATGATGATGCCACTGGACACTCCCCAACCGGTGCATTGTATCAAGATTGTACTTCAGAGGTAGCTACCAATTGGGATGCAACACATCAAGTGGGTAGTGTCCAGTCACATAATCACACTAGACGGAGCGTTGGGATACCAATGTTTACACAGAACATTGGAGAAGTGACAGGCAGCCAGCAAGGAAACAGATCAGAGTATTTTTTTACCTTTTTGGATTTTAATAAATATTAAACAATGAGCACTGTGGAGTGCTTTCATTCATTTCAGAGGAGTATCAATATACTGGGTGTTTGGAGACCTGCTCTATATGGCCTCCTATCATTTTAGAGGTCCATCTTAATAGGTGAGAGCACAGGTGGCAGAGGACTGTGGTACTTTCTGTTTGTTTGGCTATATGTGGATTTGATTGCATCTTGCACTAACTGTGAAATTATTTACTGTAGGAGATGCTTGTTGATAGTTGACATGGAATTTTATAGATAGGCAACTCCTATCCTCATATTGATTAGTGGTTCCAAATTAATAACTACTGCAGTAGGAAACAGGCACAAAAGATACACTCAGCATCTTTCCAAATAACTGTTCTACTTTATTATGATGCAATTTAAGGTTTTCATACACATGATTACTTAGGCATCACACTAATTGTACTTGTATGGTAACATGGGGCGTAACATGTAACAGGTAGGCTAATTCTAATCAGGACTTGAAACAATGCAAACATGTAATGAAAACATTATTAGTGCCGTGTGCACAGTGAGTGCAGTGTGCAATACATAAAAATAGAATACAATTATATACAGAACTTACAACTTTCCTTTACAATCCCCCCTCTTTTGATCAATATTTTGATCATTAACCATACCTGCTATCACCTTTAACCTGGAACCTCCACACGCTTAGGTGGAGGTAAGTCCTGGCAAAACTCCATTGTGGAGAATATAATAGCTGAGCAGCTTTTTCATTACAAAATTACTTTTCATTGTGAAAAACAAATGATTGATAAGACATATTTACAGAGTATTAGCTGTATACTCCTGTGGCCAGAATGACCTTCTAGCTTTCTTTTTGGCACAGACAATTCTACATAGAATGGAAGACATATAAAAGACAAATATGGCTTCAACATGGCTGAACTACTTTTCAAATCCCATTAAATATGTATATATATTTATATCCCTTACATTTTAAGCATTTATATGAATAGTACCCTAGCCTGTGGTTCCAAGAGGAAAACAAATCAAACAGAGATACTTTCATTTAGTCATTTTTTGCAGGGTTTAGTGTGGATCCAGTTGACTTTTCCTTCAAGTTTTGCAAAACTGAACATGAATAGAAGCTGTATTGAGTCTCCAAACATTTCCTTATATACAAATGTCTCTTAACAATCCACAAGTCATCTGGCTTTAGTTTTAGATCCTTCCAAACTGTTAGGATCTAGAATTGGAGAGAAAACACATAAATGAGTTTGTCAAAAACCTTAAAAGATCAGCAACATTCTCTGTGAGATCCGAATGGAGGACTTCAGCTGCAGAGACAAAATATAAGCAAGTGAGTAACACACTCCCGAACCAAATCTCATAGGAGAGAGTCCAATGTCCCATTAGGGGCTTAATCAAATATAAGAAAACATTCAGGCAATAGTTTTCTAGTTTCTTACTCTACTTTTTCTGCTACATTGTAGACAGTAGGGGGTGTAAAAATAAAACCTCAAAACCTCTAATAAGGACTCTCTCATAAAAATAGTTCCTTTGTTACTCTCTGTAGATTCTGGCACTCTGTACTTACAAACTACTTCTGATAACACTTTTTACTGTGGCTTTTGCAGTAGCATTTGCCACTGGCCAATCTAGAAAACATGTCCATACAGACAAAATGCATACTCATAAGATCCTGACTTGGACATCTGGATATTTCTGGAAGGGATGTTCAGCTTTTGGTAACACCTTTGGTAACAGGTAAAACAAGAAGTGGTATGTTATAAAAACAACTTTGGTGAACCCTGGCTGTATCCCACACTCCTTTACTAAGGCAGCCATAACTGCTTGTAATTGATGACAGGGTCCATGTGTCAAGCTGGAGGGAAAAGAGTGGCTGGCAGACATAAAAAGATCACCTTTTTCCAAAGTCCTGTTTCATAAGAAGTTGCCCCCTGTAGACCACTTGTTCTTCTCGTTCTGGGGTCCTTAGAATGGAATTATTAATCCCAGCTATACTGGGCCAGAACTAGGGTAGAATCTGATTTGCACAAACCCATCAAGTGTCCATGGTCTGCATCCATGTGTGAGATTTAATGTTAGTATGGCTACCTCAGCAAGAAGATGGAAGGCTGAAGACAGCCAATCAATTAACTTAGCATCCATGATTGGTTTACTTGCCGAAGTAAAAACAACTTCTGGCCCTTCTAATGGAACCAAAAGCTCTCTAATTCTCTACTATCTATGTAATTATATATATACTCTTTTGATAGCTCACAGGCTTTGCTAAAGCATGGAGCTCTGCTTCTTGAGCTGGGGAAGAAGGATCCAATGACTGAATACAGAGTGTCCTTCTGGGTGATAAACGGCATACTCAGTATGGGTTTTGCCATCCTCAGTATAAAACCGAGATCAAATCTACAAAAAAATCAAATATCTGGGTTTTCAGGGAGTGTGTCCTGCACTGGACTCACAGCAGCTGATTCCTACATCATCAATTTAACACATGTGGTTTTTCTTTGTCCCCAGCCTCCTACAATAGAGGCAATAAGGTGGCTGGATTCAAATGTACGCATTTTTCATTGTTAGAGTTGTACATAAACAACAATACAAATTCATATTTTTAACCTTTCATTAGACAAACATTTAGTTAGCTGTTTGCAAAACATGCTGCGCAGAATGTGGGACCATTAAAAATTAATATTTGACCAAAATAATGTCTGTAACTTTGTCTAATAGCACCTTTGCATAAAGCTACATCTCTGATATACAGGGTTTCCCTGGGGGGGGGGGGGGTGGTACAGTCTCGACATCGAAATGCGTTTCCACGATAATCTGTTTCAATGTCTGTAATAAAACCAGTTTATAATTAAAAATTACCAGGGTGTAAGACGCGTCGTACAAAACGTTTGTCGATTGATTTACAAACAGATTACTTTCCAATTTTTATACTTAAACATAACAACAAATACATGTTGAGATTGTTACTTTTTACGCATGTAAACTTAGGTCGGTGGAATAACGGAGATAACATCCTCCGACCCCTGTTTCTTTTTGGTGTACACAATTTAACTACTACATCCTTAGTCGACGACACTCAGGTCACGTCCTGTGTGAGGGACTTTTGGGTCTATAAACTAAAAAAACATCTAAACTAGAGCCAAAATATGACTCCTACCGTTTTGGGTATGACTCATACGGCAAATAGTGGGTCTTCC
>BLSH010338011.1:216123-230004 GCA_018402905.1 Glandirana rugosa | reverse complement strand
CACCCCCCCCCCCCCCCCCCACTGGAACTACAGTACTCACGTAGCATTTGGAGATGTGCTCTCACCAGTAGCTGGAAAAGCTATTAAAGATGAACTGCAGTTTGCTCACATAATTTGTAATGAAAACATCTTTGCTATTCTGAAGCTTCCCTCCAACCACTTTGCATATTATTTTATATATACTGTGATTCTGTACTTGCCAAATATGCTGCAGAATTCTCCCTCCACTAAGTCTGGATGCAGCCATTTTAACTGTGGGCAGCTGAAGCTGCTGCCTGTTCACTTCCTGGATTTACACAGACACACACCTCTAGCTCTGAAGCTCTCATTGGCCCTCTTATAACTCTCCCCCCTCCCTTCCTAGCAGACTCTCACAAGAGTGAGAGAGAGCTGTGCATGATGTCATAAGCCTAGGCTAATGACCAGACAAGAAACAGGAAGTGGGCTGTATAATGTATTTACTGGCAGAAAAAAAAGTTTTACTATCCAAAGTAAAAACAACAAGGACAGAAGATTTATTAGATGGAAAGTTGAAAAAAATTACTGAAGGTCTGCTTTAATACCTGCCCGCACGCTGGCTCTGACAGTGGAGGGCCTTACACCGGGCTGCCTCCTGGTGGCATCTTTGAGCTGTTGAGTAACGGAAGCATAGAAATGTATTTTTCCTGAGCATGTGCAGAAACCCAGGGAGCTGTGGGAAAAGGAATTCAAGGGGCCTGCATCTGAGCATGGTGAGTAAATGGACCGTCTGCTACCGTGATAAATGGACTAGTAGATTTTGGTGGACTTAGGTGAATAACATCATAAAACCTAATTCCAGCTAACAATGTGTAAGCAGTTGCAGAAACATTTTTTAGCTGACCATTGTAAGCACCCCGTATTTAGTAAATGGTTTGTCTCAACCTTCTAACTGCCCTTTTTGCTGGACAACTTAGCCTGTTAAAGGAAGTTGAAAAATAGACTTATTGGCAGGACAGACTGCTGTGTTATTGCCTGCCTTTAATACCTGCCTGCACGCCGGTTCTGACAGTGGGCTGCCTCCTGATGGCCTCTTTGAGCTGTTGGAGTTAAAGGGGCCTGCATCTGAGCATGGTGAGTAAATGGATAGATTGCTACATGATAGATGGACTAGTAGATTTGGGTAGACTTAAGTGAATAACATCATAAAACCTAATTCCAGCTAACAATGTGTAAGCAGTTGCCTGTTAAAGGAAGTTGAAAAATAACAAACAAGCACCAAATCTTCACAGGCACAGAGTCAGAAAACAGTCCATAGTTTTTTTGTTGTTTTATTAGGGGTTAACTATTGTGCAGAGTACTGCAATTAAGCTCATGAAGCTACTTGGTTGCAGTAGACACCTTTACTGTCATTGAGGAATATCAGAAAATAAACAGGAACTGAATAACAAAAAATTGCATACTTAGATACAGACACTACATCCTTTTATTACATTACCACAGAGAATACACATTATAACACTGCAGTGCCACTTGCTGCATAGATAGGTATAATGCATGCAGTATTGTTAGCTTATATGCAACCATGCTGTTGCTCTTCCAACACCCCTTCTCAACAGCATGTGCTGTGTCAAATTATATTCAGCTTCTTCTCCTCTGACTGACAGTATTGAATGTCAATAACACCTTGCTCTTGATTGTTCCTCTGTAGGTGATACTTGACGCTGATGTGTTCGATCCTAGGATTGACTCTTTCTGATTGAGTAAGCTTTATACATGCCCGGTTGTCTTCAAAAATGGGAATCGGTTTTGACACGTCTATCCCAATGTGCACAAAAGATCGACAAATCCATATTGCTTCTGCTGCTGCAATGTACTCTACTTCAGTTGAAGATAGAGCGACAGTTGTTTGCTTTTGACTAGACCAACTTATGGTTCCTTCCTTTGAAGATGAATCCACTTGTGGATTTGCGGTCTGTGCAGTCCCCGGCCCATTCAGCTTCCACATATCCGACCAGTTTTGGATTGGATGTTGCTGGTAACTGTAACTTCATCTGAATTGTTCATTTGAGGTACTGCATCATTCTCTTCACTGCGTTCCAGTCACGCTGACAGGGAGCTGAGACTTTCCTGCATAGTATGCCCACTGCTGCAGCTATGTCTGGTCTTGTCACAGTGGCAACATATAGCAGATTACCGAGTACTCTGCAATACATGTCATTGCTGGGTAGCAAGTTTTCTGCTTTATTGCTCTTTTGATAGCCTGGTTCCATAGGAGTTTTCATTTCCTTTGCATCTTGCATATGGAATTGTTCCAAGATTTAGGAGATTTTCTGAGATTGATTGAGAAGATAACTTTCATCTTCTCTCTCTATTTGGATTCCCAGATAGAAGCTAATGTTCCCTAGCTCTTTTATTTAAAATTTTTCTTTCAGCTTATGAACAATCCGATTGTAATCCCCTTCTTGTTCAAAACAAGTTATAATGTCATCAACTTAGATTAGGATGTATATCCATCTGTCTCCTTGATTCTTGGAGTAGAGACAGGGGTCTGCTTTACTTCTTGAGAATTCCTCTCTAGTAAGTACTTTGTTGACTTTTTCATTCCACATCCTTGCAGATTGCTTAAGACCATAGATGCTCTTCTGAAGTTTACATACAAGGTTATCTCCTTGCTCAAACCCTGGTGGTTGCTCCATGTAGAGATCTTCCTTAACCACTTAAGGACCGGAAGGATTTCCAGCTTTAGGACCGGAGCCCTTTTTGCGATTCGGCACTGCGTCGCTTTAACTGACAATTGCGCGGTCGTGCGACGTTGTACCCAAACGAAATTTGCGTCCTTTTTTTCCCACAAATAGAGCTTTCTTTTGGTGGTATTTGATCCCCTCTGCGTCATTTCTGATCGCCGCTATAAACAAAAGAAGAGCGACAATTTTGCAAAAAAACCCAAATTTCTTACTTTTTGCTAAAATACAAATCCAAAAAAAAAATATAAAAAAACATTTTTTTTCACCGTTTTTGGCCGATTTATATTCTTCCTCATATTTGCGATAAAAAAAATCGCAATCGGCATTTATTGATTGGTTTGCGCAAAAGTGGTCGCGTTTACGGATGATGAGAATTCATTTTTGGGGTTTTTATTTTTTTTTTATTTTTTACTAATAATGGCGGCGATCTGCGATTTTTAGCGGTACTGCGATATTTCAGCGGACATGTCGCACCATTTTGACACTTTTTTGGGACCATTGGCATTTATACAGCGATCAGTGCTATAAAAATGCACTGATTACTGTGTAAATACCATTGGCAGTGAAGGGGTTAACCTGCAGGGGGCGCTCTAAGGGTTAACTATGTTCCCTGGGCGTGTTCTAACTGTGGGGGGACTGTACTAACAGGGGAAGGGAAGTGGTCACAGCCTTCATGTACAAGAAGGCTGTGATCACTCCCTTTCCCCTCTCACAGAGCGGAGGTCCGTGTTTACATACACGGACCTCCGCTCATTCGCTCCGGGGGGGCCATCGCGGGTGGCCGGCGGCAATCGAAGCCGCCGCACCCGCTCCCTGGCCCCCCCTGGACACAGTGAGTGCGCGGGCGCGCCTCCGGCGGCGCGCGCGCGCTCACTAGGCTCGATCACGCGGCCGCCGTCGTATGACGGCGATCCGCGTTACAGAGCCATCTTGCTGCCGTCAATTGCCGATTGACGGTCGGCAAGTGGTTAATGTCTACATATAGGAAAGCAGTTTTAAGCACTCTGATGGTGGAGTGTTTTACGAAGCGCTTTGATGGTGGAGTGTTTTACGACAAGAGCAAATGTTTCATCATAATCTTCACCGAATTTCTGTAACCCTTGGCAACTAGTCTGGCTTTGTAATTGTGGATATTCCCTTCTGCGTCTAACTTTACTTTGAAAGTCCACTTACTTCCTATAGTTTTGCAGTTAGGAGGGAGCTCTGCAAGTGTACAGGTTTTATTTTCTTGAAGTGACTTTATTTCTTCTTCTGCTGCCTTTCTCCATTTATTGTTTTCACGTTTTGGCAGTTTTTCCAGGTCTTCCCAGGATGTTGGTTCAAGTATGCTGTGTGTTTTTACAGTGTATGACAGCTTGCGGGGTGGTATCCCCTTTGTAGTCCGATTGGATCTTCTGACTTCAGGCTGTTCAGCAGGATCTGGTGGGGAACTTGGATTAGGAATTGTGAGTTCCACCTCTTCTCCTGACTCCTGCACAGGTTCACTTTGATCGATCTTCTGGTTTGCTGTGTATATTCACTTCACAGCTTTCAGGGATCAGTGTTTCTGGTGATGGGCTCTCATCAAAATAAACACTACGGCTTATTGTCACTTTGTCAGTCTTTGGGTGTAGTATTCTGTAACCCTTAGTTTGCTCACTGTAGCCTATTAGAATGCCCTCTATGGCTCTGTTCTCCAGCTTGGATCGCTTTTCACTTGGAATATAGGCATATGCTTTACATCCAAATACTCTGATGTGCCCAATGCTAGGCTTTGATCCATGCCACATTTTGAATGGCGTGCCTTCAGTGGCTTTTGAGGGTAATCTGTTCTGTATGTAGGTTGCAGTCATGACTGCTTCTCCCCAGTACTTGTGAGGTAGGTTGGCATCCGACAACATGCACCTGACCATTTCTATAAAAGTGTGATTTTTTCCTTTCTGCTACAGCCTTTTGTTTAGGAGTGTATGGTATGGTTGTCTGGTGTACTATTCCTTGTCTCTTCAGATATGAGTCCACTTCTTTGCTTATGTATTCTCCACCATTGTCAGTGCGTATTTTTCCTGGTTTGCGTTGGAATTTGTTGCTAGACATGGCAACAAACTCTTGAAGTTTCTCTGATGTTTCATTCTTATGTTTCATCAGATAAGTAGTTGTGTTCCTGAATAATCGTCAATGAAAGTCAGTAGATATCTGTTGCTGTCTGATGTGGGAGATTCCATTGGACTGCACTGTGTATGAGCTGTAGGGGTTGGGTAGTTTTTCTTTGAGAAGCCTGTGGAAGGGGAGCACGTGTGGTTTTTGCTTCAATACAGCACTTATATTTCATGAGCACTTTGCAAGGCGTTATTGTCAAATCCTCTGAAAAGCCTCTCTTTATAATGTCCTGCATAGCTTCTGGATTTCTGTGCCCTAGCCGCCTGTGCCATAAGTGAATACATTTGCTGTGTAGGTCATTAGAGACTATTTTGGCTTGCTGGTCTGTGGTGACGAGCTTGTATAGGTTATCTTCCAGTTTTTCTTTTGCAAGGCATTGCTTATTATTGTGAATTGTGCATCCATCACCCTGGAACTTAATTGTGAGACCGTTGTTCACAAAACTTTTCACTGATAGAAGGCTGCCTTCTAGTTCTGGAACATACAGCACTTTCTTTACAAGGATACTTTGGTGATCTCCTTGTGGTGTCATGCAGTTCAGGAAACCCTGGCCTTTACCTGTAATCAATGTTTGTGAAGAAGGTCTCATCGCTAGTCATGTGGCTTGTCGCACCTGAGTCTGTGCACCAGCCGCGTGGCTTGCCGCTTTGTGTCACTTTAAAGGTGCCACTCCATGATGTGTCTACAGTTTCCTTTGTGGCCGCTTTGACTCTTTTTTTTGTGGATAGCTTTAGCTTTCACTGCTTGGCTTTCCAGGTAGAACAGTCTTTTTTTAAGTGACCGCTCCTTTTACAGCGAAAACAGGCTCTCCATTCTTTGTTGTGCTTTGTGCCTTTGTACATCTTAAGAGCTGTCATCATGGTGTGGATTTTCTTTCCTTCTGCCATATTCATCAATTAACATGCCTTTGACATATTCCAGTGTCAGCTCCTGCTTGGGTCTGGTTTCTAAAATGTTAATAAGAGCAGTATATGTCTCTGAAAGGCTGCAGAGAAGTAGGCTAACAATATGGTTATCTTTGATGCCTTCTCCAATTGCATGCAGCTGCTCTATGATCTCTAGCATAGCATTCACGTGGTTACACATTTGCTGGCCTTCTTCTAGTCTCATCTTATATAATTTTCTTAGTAGAAAGCTTACTGTTGAGACTTGAATGCTCATGCAGTTTCTGCAATGAATTCCACATACCTTTGGCCATTTTCTCTGTTTTTATGTGGATAAGCTGGTCATCTTCCACTAGTAAGCTTATGACTGCCTTTGCCTGTCTATTTTTCCTGTCCCAGTCCTCCATCACTCCGTTTGGGGGTCTGTCTTTATCCAGCACTTGTCACAAGTCATCCTTGTTCAAAAGCATTTCTAGCTTACACTTCCAAAACTGAAAATTGGCATTGTTCAGCTTTGCTATTTCAAGCTTCACATCTGAACCACTTGCCATCTTTCAAGAGCTTGTATACAGTACTCACTGATTCTCTGTAGAATTATGTCCAGTGTTGGGGCTTGCAGTATCCTTTTCACTGCCTGGGTGCCTGCTAGGTGCGCTGGTTGGATGGGGATAGGGGGGTTGTAGGATACCCACTTGACTGTAACAAGAACTTCATGGACAAACTTCCTATGTACAATGTCACCTTTTTCCTCCTCTACACACTTGCACTACTTTATGCAGCGTCTGCTGGCTCACTCCTGAGGGAACTTTATAGACTCCTTATGCTGTATAATTTGGCCCCATTTATCACCTAAAATACCTGGCTGATCCTTCCTGGTTCTGTCCCCTCCCTTAAACTGACCACGGTTTATCATGGCTGCTGTGCCCTAACACCATGGTCAATTTATGTGCCTCCGTCATCCGCAGCTCTCCTGTCCTCCTCCCCCCTCCCTGCCTGTCTGCTCTGTGTCAGTGCCCACCCCCTCCCCTCCTGCTGCTGAAATAACATTTATTGTTTCATATAATTCTCTGTGTTTTTTATGATATGTGCTCCTGTCCCTGTGTTTTTTTTTTAAAAGATGCTGTGTATACCTGATTTCAGAGCACCGCTCTGCGCTCACATGACCGGCTGGCTCTCTCCTTCTCTTGCCCCAACTGATGTCAGTGGGGGAATATCGGCCCCTTCCGCTCTAGCTGTCAGATGGAGAGAGGAGAGAAGCGGCCAGTCACGTGAGCACCGAGCTAAAATGAGGCACAGAGGATTATATAAAGATGTCACAGTGGTTTAACAACCACTTTAATCCGGTGACAGTCCTGTTTTAAGTACTCTGATTAGACAGACTAGAAAGCTCTAATCATTATGACTCCCCCATGCGATTAGTAGTGCCCGCATTAACCGTTACTACTTATTTGACTCCCTCTGTGTTCCTATGAATAAGTATGATCTGCCAAGTCCAATTATCTTATTCATGGTCCTACTACCATGCACAACCTACAGCCTTACAATGTCAATGCACAGGCTCAGCACTGCCGGCATTAACTCTTGGGAAAAACTGGAGGCTTCTGGTGGAATGGTACAAAAAAAAGAACTGAGCAGAATCCCATTGTAACTGCAATCAACATATTAATTTCCTGTTCAAGCAGTGCAAGTACTAACCGGCATGTAATAAGAAGAGCAGCATATTAGTGTTGACAAGCATGTTCACTTAAAGTTGACCATCAGCTTTTTTGTTAAAGTGTATGTTACCCCAACATTTCATATTCCTGATATGTATCAGTGTTACCATGTACCTGTGTTAAAAAGTATCCTGTTCTCTTTCTGTTGCTTCCTTTGTGTGAAATACCTGGTGATCCTGCCAGTCCCCCTGCTTTGCATTTTCAGACTGACCACGCTAGGCATAGAAGCACATCCATCCCAAAGTAGTCCGTTTTCTGGCTGTGCTGGGGAGCACAGCCTGCCTGTCCTTCAAAGGTCAGGACATCTACTGACAGGCCCACCTACACAGGTCTTCACTGGGAGGATCAGTGTACTTCTGTTTCTCTAGCTCCTACTGACACACTCCCTTCCAGTCTCCACCCCCAGCTCTCCAAGCCCCTTATGCAGCTGAGAGTAGAGATTATGTGATCACTTATTTAAAAATGTATTTATAAAGATGTACAATATATACAGTATATATATATATATATATATATATATATATATATATATATATGTGTGTGTGTGTCTGTGTTTTCACCACACTCTATATAATAAACTTAAATCCAAAATTAGTGTAGCGCTACTGCAATTCATTAATACATCACTACACATCAGCAACATCACTATATAACAAAAAATAGGAAGTGCAACAGTGCATAAGTGCAACAATTATGTGCCCCAATTGCTAATTGTGATAAAATCATGGTGCTTTACGTAATCAATAAATAGGCTTAAAGCATTAACCCAAATAAAAAATGCTGTCTCTTTAATGTGCAATTAGCAGCATGGTGCTTTTTCTGGCAGCCAATAAAAAACAGGCAATTTTCTCTTGCCAGTAAAAGGAAAATGTTGCCAGTTAAATCAATGGCTGTGACGCTCGGCTCAGTCTGGAGCTGGCCGAGACCATCTAAGTGCTTGCTACAGTGTGTTTGGGCGGCTCTGGCAGAGGCGGTGCCTAAGTATGTCGTGTTATGTCATGGTGCAAGGAAGCCAAGCAGAGCAGCCAGAGCCTCGTGTGAGGGTCTGCAGTATGAGAGCAACGCAGGCTGGGAGCAGGACTGTCAGTGCTGTTTAGACCGGAGTGGACTGAAGGGACCACCTGGCTTGGAGAGAGACTGCCACTATGACTCAAGAGGGGGTGTGTCGTATCAGTGAGGTCTCATCATCATGTGTACTGCGGCACCCTGCTGTCAGTGTCACTGTGAGAGTCAATTTCATGTGTGTGTCGCCCATTCTAATTTCATGCCCTCCTGGGACCTGTCCTTAAGCTACTTACTATATCGAAAATAAAGTAAAAAATATGTTTTTTTGCCTTACTATCTACCTTAAATCATATTGCTAATTGCATATTGTACTTGTTTGTAGCCTAAATACTGAAATTTGCACTTAAAACTGTAATGTTGCAGCTTTAGGAAATGCCAGTAAAAACTTGGCTGTGCCAGTAAATTTTTGGGGCCGTGTCAGTAAATTTCAATCTGGTAGGTTGGCAACACTGCCCCCTGTGTGCTGACTCCCCCCTTATATAGCTTATCTTGAGAGCCCCGTGGTCTATGTCACCCTCAGCTCTCCTATCTCCTTTGTGCCTATTTCAACTCCCCCCTCCCTCTTCCTCTTGTAGCTTCTCCTCTCTGCTCTCATATTTAACTCTAAAAGCTCCTATTCTCTCTGTATTAGAAGAATAAATTCCCTGTGTCAGTGTTATATCAGAAATATTCTTATCTATATTGATAACACAGCACAGCTCTGTCTCTCTAGCTGACGTCAGCAACAGTGCTCAGCCCCACCCTCAGGAATTCTGAGCTGAGAGAGAAAAGTTGAAAAATATCAACTGATCCTAGTAAGAAGGTGTTATCTATTCAGAGAAGTATATATATGTTATAACACAGACACAGGGCAACTTCTTGTTATAATACAGAGCGGATGGCAACCTTTTATACAAGTGGCTTAACAAACACTTTAATCAAAAATAAAAGTGCAAAGTGTCCATGATCCAATTTATAACAAACTAAATATTGTGTTGTCAGGAAAAATCCATAAAGTGCCCATGCTATTCTCCACCTGCGCACACTAGCCACTCACCTCACGTTCACTTTAAACCGGTACACTGTTTGGTTAAACAAACTGAACAAATCAGTTTCATTCAGTAAAATGCTTGCTTATAGCAATGTAATGCACTGCTATAAGCAATCATAATGTGTAAAAAAAAAAAAATCCCGATCACTTGGTACAATGTTACTATGGTAACATTATATTGCTATGGTCACAGTGTGTTAAAAAAAATTGTAAAAAAAAAGAACAAAACTAGAAAAATAAGAAAAAGGGGAAAAAATGTATCACTTTTCTTTTTTTTCGTACTGTCACCAATCAGTGTCCCTGGCACTGGTACTGCCACACCAGTTATATGATGACGCTGTACTGCACTGGTCACAGTATGCAAAAAAAAAAAAAAAGTGTGAAAAATGTTTTTTTTTCTAATTTCTTAATTTTCCAAAAATTTATGACAAAAAGTTACAACTTCAAAATACCCACCATGTCTTTTACTAAATACCTTGGACTGTCTACTTTCCAAACAGCAGTCATTTGGGGAATATTTTTACTGTCCTGGCATCTAAGGGCCTCATGAAATGAGATTCTGTCAGTAAAATCAGGACGGATCAATTTTCAGATACAGTATCTCACAAAAGTGAGTGCACCCCTGACATTTATGTAAATATTTTATTCTATCTTTTCATTTGACAACACTGATGAGCTGACACTTTGCTACAATGTAAAGTAGTGAGTGTACAGCTTGCATAACAGTGTAAATTTGCTGTCCCCTCAAAATAACAACACACAGCCATTAATGTCTAAACTGCTGGCAACAAAAGTGAGTACACCCCTAAGTGAAAAAGTCCAAATTGGGCCAAAAGTATCAATATTTTGTGTGGCCACCATTATTTTTCAGCACTGTCTTAACCCTCTTGCACATAGAGTACACCAGCGCTACACAGGTTGCCACTGGAGTCCTCTTCCACTCCTCCATGATGACATCACAGAGCTGGTGGATGTTAGAGACCTTGTGCTTCCCCACCTTCCATTTGAGGATGCCCCACAGATGCATTTAGGGTTTAGGTCTGGAGAGATGCTTGGCCAGTCCATCACCTTTACCCTCAGCTTCTTTAGCAAGTCTGTTGTGGTCGTCTTGGAGGTGTGTTTGGGGTCGTTATCATGTTGGAATACTGCCCTGCTGCCCAGTCTCCGAATGGAGGACATCATGCTCTGCTTCAGTATGTCACAGTACATGTTGGCATTCATGGTTCACTTAATGAACTGTAGCACCCCAGTGCTGGCAGCACTCATGCAGCCCCAGACCGTGACACTCCCACCACCATGCTTGACTGTAGGCAAGACACACTTGTCTTTGTACTCCTCACGTGGTTGCCGCCACACGCGCTTGACACCATCTGAACCAAATAAGTTTATCTTGGTCTCATCAAACCACAGGACATGGTTCCAGTAACCCATGTCCTTAGTCTGCTTGTCTTCAGCAAACTGTTTGCGGGCTTTCTTATGCATCATCTTTAGAAGCGGCTTCCCTCTGGGATGACAGCCATGCAGACCAATTTGATGCAGTGTGTGGCATATGGTCTGAGCACTGACAGGCTCACCCCCCACCCCTTCAACCTAGGCAGGAATGCTGGCCGCACGTCTGTTTCCCAAAGACAACCTCTGGATATGACGCTGAGCACGTGCACTCAACTTCTTTGGTCTACCATGTCGAGGCCTGTTCTGAGTGGAACCTGTCCTGTTAAACCACTGTATGGTCTTGGCCACCGTGCTGCAGTTCAGTTTCAATCTATCAATCAGTTTGGCAATCTTCTTATAGCCTAGGCCATCTTTATGTAGAGCAACATTTCTTTTTTCAGATCCTCAGATTTCTTTGCCATGAGGTGCCATGTTGAACTTCACATGACACCGGGAAGGAAAATGGCTAATTGGGTCCAATTTGGACATTATCACTTAGGTGTGTACTCACTTTTGTTGCCAGCGGTTTAGACATTAATGGCTGTGTGTTGAGTTATTTTGAGGGGACAGCAAATTTACACTGTTATACAAGCTGTACACTCACTACTTTACATTGTAGCAAAATGTTATTTCTTCAGTGTTGTCACATGAAAAGATAGAATAAAATATTTACAAAAATGCGAGGGGTGTACTCACTTTTGTGAGATACTGTATATTGTAGGCACCTGCCTACATTCTGATATTACAGGACTGTATGGAGTGGTTCCTGGGCTATCCATCTATTCTTATCTCTCTGCACCTGTACCATTAACAGTACAAGTGAGCACTGGAATGCCTCTCCTCCAGGCTGATGGCCACATGATGTACTCTAGTTGTTTATTGTTAAAAGGCTTTTTCATGTAATTTGTGCTAATAGAATGAAAATTAATTTTGCACCTGTGTGCATGGGCCCTAAAACTGTATTTCTTGAAATTTAGAAGGAATTTCATACTATTTATAAGCAATTGTTGAATATTTATACAAAAAATAAGTGCCAAATATTGAAACATATCATCATACTCTGGGGCACGAACAATACTCTGCCAGAATTTATATTTTAAATAAGGTATAGAACCTACAGAACAGAGATATAAATTATTTATTATGGCTGTCATTAACTTATTATTGAAATGTCACTTATTAAAGTGGCTGTATGCATGAAGTGTCAGAAATGGGATTAATAAATGTCTTTAGCTGTTTATTATATACAGAATAACTACAACGTATTAATATTTGAATAGACGGTCTGTGAAAGTTGGGCAGGCAGTGCAACCAGATACAATTATTTCATTACATTGCAGATAGGATAAATATCACGCAAAAGTGTATTCTTTTGCTGCACCAGAAAGCAAAAACGTTGTGAAACGTACTTATGAAATTCATTTTATTTTTTTTAGATAAAGTGATTCTAATATGCAAAGTGTGTACAAATATGTGTAGCAACCTATAACATTATTACATATTACAGAAGGCTTTACACAGTAGATACAACTATGCAGCTTTTTAACATTTTTTTTTCTGTCACTTTTTAAATAGCTTTTTTTTTTCTTTCTTTCCTTCCCTTAGACTGCTAATTAAGGGGAGTGGTTAATTGGCCACAGGTGATTCAATTCCTAAGCTCTCTGTTGAGCTCATTTCAGAGTTTGCCTGAACTTACTGGTTAAGAGCAAAGGAGTGGGAATCTTTGAGTGAAACAGCTTTGATTTTGACTGCTGGTGTTTGCTGTGTTTGGAGTTTTTGTTTTTTGGGGTTTTTTTCTTTGCAGCTTTTTAACATTTTTTTTCTGTCACTTTTTAAATAGCTTTTTTCTTTCTTTCTTTCCTTCCTTTAGACTGCTAATTAAGGGGAGTGGTTAATTGGCCACAGGTGATTCAATTCCTATAAAGCTCTCTGTTGAGCTCATTTCAGAGCTTGCTCATCTTGAGCTTGCTACCTCTTTGCTTGCTAGACCTCTGAGCAAGTGGACCTTGACTAAGTGGTGAGTTAAAAACCAGAGTTTAAAACAAGAGATTATAACAGGAATCTTCAAACTTGTAAGTAACATCATACATTTCCGGTTATTAGTGTTGTTGTATCTGGGAAAATGAGTGCTAGCAAGATTGAAGGTTTTGTGCAGTGCACAGTGTGCCGCATGTATGCAACTATGGAGCAACAGCTCCAGGATGGATACCGCTGCGACAGATGTGAGCAGGTTGCCCTTCTGGAAGCTCGCATTAGAGATCTGGAGGAGCAAATTGCAAAGCTGGACGGAGCTGTCAACCTTGAAAGGGGTCCTCTGCTCACTGAGCAGGTGGCTAGTAGGGTTAAGGGGGAGGGTGGAGAGGTAAGTCAGGATTATAAGGTAGGTAGATGGGTTAATACAGTTAGAGGGAGTGGTAGGGGCTCACAGAACAGGAAGGCCAGCCCTGGGTTTGAGCACCCTAACAGATTTGCCAATTTGAATGAAGATGTGGGGGTGGCAAACTCAGAGGTGGCAGCCCTGGATGTCGCTGCTCCCCCTAACAGCCGGGAGAGCAGCCCATCTAGTAGGGGTGGTAGGGGTAGTGCAGGTAGAAGTAAGTTTAACCGTTTAGACAATCCCACGAGTTTGGGTCCCGACCGGAAGGACAAGACACTCGGGGATGGTGAGGGAGATTGACATAATTGGGTAGATGGATGGAATATTAGGACTGAATGGAGAGGTGGGAGGGGGAATTGGGATGATCGGTGGACGAGTCACTCGTCTCCTGGGGAAAGTTCCAACTGTCGAGGCAGGTCGAAACGTTAAACGAGGAGGTCTAGAGATTACGCTCGAAGGTCTTCCCGTTGGACGAGTGTAGACAGCGTCGCCATAGGTAGGACCTCGACAACGAGGTATCAACGTATGTACGCCGTGT
>BLSH010338011.1:181223-205563 GCA_018402905.1 Glandirana rugosa | reverse complement strand
GAGGAAACCAATTCGGCAGTATGTTTGTAGTTTGAAATGGAAGCACATAGAATAAACTATTGCATTGCTGCAGAGGTTGAAGGGGTGGGGGGTCAGCTTGTCAGTGCTCAGACCATACACTGCACACTGCACACTGCATCAAATTGGTCTGCATGGCTGTCGTCCCAGAAGGAAGCCTCTTCTAAAGATTATGCACAAAAAAGCCTGCAAACAGTTTGCTGAAGACAAGCAGACATGGATTACTGGAACCATGTCCTGTGGTCTGATGAGACCAAGATAAACTTATTTGGTTCAGATGGTGTTAAGCGTGTGTGGCGGCAACCAGGTGAGGAGTACAAAGACAAGTGTGTCTTGCCTAGAGTTAAGCATGGTGGTGGGAGTGTCATGGTCTGGGGCTGCATGAGTGCTGCCGGCACTGAGGAGCTACCGTTCATTGAGGGAACCATGAATACCAACATGTACTGTGACATACTGAAGCAGAGCATGATCCCCTCCCTTCGGAGACTGGGCTGCAGGGCAGTATTCCAACATGATAACGACCCCAAACACACCTCCAAGACCACTGTCTTGCTAAAGAAGCTGAGGGTAAAGGTGATGGACTGACCAAGCATGTCTCCAGACCCTAAACCCTATTGAGCATCTGTGTGGCATCCTCAAACAGAAGGTGGAGGAACACAAGGTCTCTGATATCCACCAGCTCTGTGATGTCGTCATTGAGGAGTGGAAGAGGACTCCAATGGCAACCTGTGAAGCTCTGGTGAGTTCCTTGTCCAAGAGGGTTAAGGCAGTGCTGGAGAATAATGGTGACCGCACAAAATATTGACACTTTGGGTCCAATTTGGACATTGAATTATTTTGAGGTGACAGCAATTTACACTGTTATATAAGCTGTACACACTACTTTACATTGTAGCAAAGCGTCAAGTGTACTCACTTTTGTTAGATAGTGTATAATATTAATGTGCTCTGTTGCTTTAAGTTTTGGCTGATGCATGCAGGGGTTAATGTATTTTGTGACATGTTATTTCCTGCATGTGTGTAGCTTTCCGTTTTCAGGGCATCTGTACAGAGGAACGGGTAGTAACAGGCCATACTACCAGTTGGGGAATAAGACACTGTCCTTCTGTAAAGTGCGTGGGGCTCTGGAACACAGTATAGCCCTTGATCTGAAGGTGGCTCAAACCTATACAGAAGAGAGACCATAGTGAGTATTACGGCTGGTAGTACTTTCAAGGTGCTCCTGGGGGGAAACATACCAGCACCTTCCAACAAGCAGAAAAATTACTGAAGCTTATCTTTGCCCCTTACTGACAGAGAGTACAGGGAAAGTCCTAAGCCTAGGGCTTAAAGGTGACCAAGCTGATACCAAATCAATTTCTTTATGCTCCAATAACCAGTGCAGAGGCCTTAGTGTTATTGTGCCTTCTGCACACATTTAGTTCCACTACTAGTGTTTTGGGTAATTGAAG
Organism: Glandirana rugosa; assembly: GCA_018402905.1. Lineage (NCBI taxonomy): Eukaryota > Metazoa > Chordata > Amphibia > Anura > Ranidae > Glandirana > Glandirana rugosa. The sequence continues at coordinate 204,094 of BLSH010338011.1, read as the reverse complement.
CATCTATACACTGTAGTTCTTCTAAGGATTGTGGTGGAGATTGCTGAGCTGAGGCCCACTAGTATATTGCAGTATTCTCCAGTGGGCCCCCATCTATTTATGGTCTGCAGCCTGGGTCCCAAGTCAGAAAGGATACAGGTGCACATGCCTGTAAGCAAAAAAAAAAAAAAAAAGAGCAAACTGTGCCCAGGTCAGGTACCCAAGAAATACAGGAATTCATCCCCTCATTACATATTGTCCAGTAGGTGCTTGATCTAAAGTGAAGTTCTTTTCTTTTCTTCTTATATTTTTTCTTATTACTAAAATGAAATCAGAGCAGGCATTTTGGATAACCTGCACTCATTGAGGAATTTACATTTTTAAAAATACAGAATGGAATACAGAATCACCCTCTACCATTTGCATTTGAAGCAGCTTTACTGGCACTACTTTAAAAAGTTGGGATCTTTTTATGTATGTAATATAAAATATACATTGGTTGAAAAGTTCAAAAATAGTTTATTTAAAACGTAATTATATTTTTTGAGCAAGAAGCTGGGTAGCAATTAATATAATAAATCACCATGACTACAAGTTTAGCTTTTAGGGACACCTAGATAAAGTAAAACAGTTTGGACTAATTAATTTCAATGTGTGAGGTTCTATGAGATCTTAAAGACAGATAGGGCTGACAGCGCACAGGAACTGAGCTTAAATTAATGGGCGATGGCTGCAATCAACCACATGTGTTTTCAAAAGTTGCTGGCAATTTATTTAAAAGATTAAACCAGTACAAGTTTAAATGACAACGTTACTACGCTGGCTGTGAGGCTGGCTCAGACACTGATGTATCACTAGGACTGACCGGGACAACCAAACAGGGGACACCGACCATGAAAGCGGCAATGACAAGCCAGCTGCAGTGTCTAGTATGTTGAGTCTGACCCTCCAGCATGGGAAGATGGGATAACTGACACTGACGATGTGGATGGAGCCACGTAGCCGACTTTGTCCAAGGGAGAAGCTCTGTGGTAAGCCGCGAGGAGGGGGGGACATCACTGAAGACAAGCCAGAACGGAGGTATCCGAGACCGAACCAACCCCGGCCAGCATGGAATGGGGCGTCCTTGTTGACGTGACTACCTGTTTCGCATGCAATGCATGTTCCATGAGATCTGCTTTAGGAATCACTACTCTGTGGATCCAGAGGAAAACACCTGGAAATATTTCTGGCCAATGTTGTCTTAAAAGGGACAACAAATTCCATTCTGACCCCAAATATGGCAATTGATTAACTTTGGATCCCTCATGCATAACTGAACTCATACAGTATGTGCGCATGCCAATAGGGAGCTTATAAATAAAGTTATGTAGAAAAGCCAGTCTTCATTTTTTTCCATTGAGTTCTACTGATGCTCTTCACCATTCCCACTATAGGCCTCAGAAGCAGATCCACAAAGTAGCCACAGTTACCAGGAGACAACCCATCTATGTGTTAGAAGAAGGAAGAGTCCAAAAGCAGAAAGCTTTTTGACTATCTACTTGAACAGTTAGTCACATTCATATATACATGTTTAGGCTTCATGTACACTTGGCAGTCATTTACCGCGGCCGCGGGAAAACGCAAAATGATTTTGCCGTGATTATGTTGCATTTTGCGATTTTCCCGTGGCTGGCGGTCAACATGTTCCTATCCTTAATGCGATTTTTCTGCAGTCCGCAGAGGGAGGTTAGCCCTGGTTCACACTGATGCGGAAAACGCACAAGATTTGCTGCGTTTCCCTGCATCATATCACACTGCATAGCAATCCCATGGCATCCATGCCATCTGCTGCGGGTGTCAATGTTAGATGTAAGGATGCCCCAAAACAGATCGGAAAACGCAGTGCAAATGCCAGAAGGAGTGTGAACACCCATGAAATGCGATTCAGGTGCAAAAAAAAAAAGGGTTCTGCACCATTTTGGTGCAGATGTGATGCAATTTGAGTCACACAAAATCTATCGTTCAAATCACACCTCACAGACATCGCATGTGATGCACCAGTGTGAACCTAGGCTGAGTGTGCAGCAACCCACGCAGTCCCCCCCAATACTTACTGAGTCACGCTCAGTGTCTCCCATAGACACACAGAGCTGGCTCGGGAGTTAGCATGCATGAGTGCTCCTACAGCAAGCATCTTGCACTCGGGAAGGGGCCAGAAGCACAGGCGGGGGACCCGAGTGTGACGAACGCGGGTATCAGATCGCTGCCCTCCTCACCGATCGGAGACCGAGGACCCCCCTGATCCAATACCGCACTTGTCACCAACGTAACAATGCCACTCTCAGCTGCTTTCAGCACAAAGATTTCCCAGTTTGCAGGATCACCACCTAAGTGTCAGCCGCCTGAAAGCGATTGTTACCGGGCTAATTCCAACAATTAACCCTTTCACTGCCACCACTTCTGGAATTTCTTTTACCGGCCAGAAGACCGTCTTAGCAATACCAGTATTTTAGAGCAACGCCTGCACACACTGTCACCTGCAGACAGGTATATTCAGATGCGTTATTCCAAAATACAGTAGCGCTCTTCGAAGGAACAGATTCGTAATAGTTGCGTTAAGAGCTTTAGAGACAGGATTAACACTTTTCAAAATAAGGTTTAATAATGAAAAGGTCAAGTTTTAGGTGCAATAAAATATTTACAGAAAAATAAAAGTAAAAGGTGAGACAAATGTACAGCGAAAGAGAACGGATTGAGAAATACCTTGCATTTGAAATGTCTTTGCTTAATCAGTAATTCGAAGAAGATTTCCTGATTCCCTGATGGTTGATGTTAAGGTGGAACTCCTGTCTGATGGCCACAGTCTCTTTTCTCTGAGACACCAGGGGTGGGCCGTACCTCTCCTGGCCATTCGTAGAAGAGAGGGAGTTTCCTTAGACAATGTCCAGGGCGGACCGTGGAGATACAGCTGCATGATCATGCATGGATCAGCACTTGTTACCGAATTATGTTACATATTTTGCAGAATGGAATTTAATCTTAGCTTGCAATAAGCTTTCATTTGACTCCAAACATGAGAAGTCTAAAACCTTATAGGACCCTGGGAAGGGAATGGACTAATTCTATCCTTCCGTGGATGACACGGGATAAATGTTTGTACTTGAATTATCCGGACCGAAATTCTACATTCAAATATGTAATGTTCATCACTCTGGCGTATCTATAGCAGAAGTTATGACTGTATGTATATTTTCATGTAAGTTTAAGGCAGCAAGAAAGAGTCACGCACAGGGTAGACCTGCCAGGGTAATTTATGGGCCAACAGCAGGGTCCTGTATGTTGGTTCAAGATAAGGGGACAGAGCTTTCCTGCCCATAAACCGTAATCAGAGTATCTGCTCTAAGTTGGCCCTCTGCATTCCACAGGGGGGTTGGGGAAAGGGACCAGATGTTCTAGCAGCCATGTTAGAAGGAGAGAGAGGAAAAAAAATGTAATTATCTACCTAGCTTCCCTTCCAAGATGGAGTCAGTGTCGCTTAGGCCTGGTATCATTACCTTGCGTGGATCTCACGCATGATACCATCACACCAAGAAAAGGGGGTCCTTGGCTGCTCTGCACAAATCCTCAGAGCAGGTAAGTATGATGTGTTTAAAACAATCGAACCTTTAGAACCACTTTAAGTATAATCATATAGTGCTCAAATGTTTACAACTGCTCAGTCTCGATGGGCCTTCACATGCATCACATTGCAGGCACTCCAGAGGCTCTGTTCCCAGTCAAAACGCATTGGGTGGAGCTGTATTCTGTGATATCGCCACGCACCGGCCTGCAGGACGAGTTCTGTGGCTGTGCCTCTTTTTTTGCCGTCTTACATCTAATTTCTCAGCAGTTGTAGCAGGTTGATCGGTGGAGCCCGGGATATATGAGGAATATATCCTATCCAGGCAAAGCTAATACCTTACCAAGAAGAAGCTTTCTTACTGGAACCTCAGGAGTGGAACACCGGAACTGGGTTAAATCAAAACAAGCGTGTTAGATCCCTATCATCTGGGATCCATTTCTTCTGGTAAGAGGCGCTTAATTCCTTTTTGTGTGGGAGAGAGCACTGTATAAAGCATGGATGTGTATGAATTCACCTAAAGAGCACTTTATGGACACTTTCTTTACCTGATTTTTTAATGACACTTTTTAAGTGTGGACTCCCCTTATTATTGATTTTTTAGCACTGTAATATATTTTTTCTTATATGTATCTGAGTTGAGTATTTTGACTTTCATAAGTTGCAGCACCTTCACATATATACATATGGTCTTTTAGGTGAGCGTGAGATATTTATTATATACATAACATCTCCTTATTTGTGCTGCTGTTTTTCCTCAAATTGTGTGCTGTGGTCGTATTTAGCTGGTGATCCTGCTAGTACCCTATTAAGAGTGGCAACACTTTTGTGGGCAATCTGCATTCCTCTGCGTTGCCACTCTGTCTGCACATGCTCTGTATTCCTGGTAAAATCATGCAGGGCAACTCATGAATAGTGATTTGACAATAGAGCACTTCCCCAATGCTCTGGTGTTTATCATTGCTGTCTATGGGAATATATGGGTGAAACTTTGGCGGTCACCTGATCAACGAAAGTAATATAACATTATACTAAATAAAACGCATAAAAGCAATGCGCTGATTGGGGGCTGCCAGAACAGGAGGGAAGGGATCTTTCTGTGCAATATTGTTGTATAGGGCAAATAAGTATAACTTCTTTTTTAAGAAAAAAAACAGCCTTTTGTATCACTTTAAGTGCAGGAATTGCTCTTTCATGACACATCTAAAAAAATACAGATATTATAGTTATTTACCACTAAATGGTTCTTATCACCCTATCTAGTTGAAAAATATTCCTAATGGATCAAATGATGAGGCTTCAGCAAAAATGTACTAAGGATAATGATTTTTTTTAGCGCAGGCTGGTTTTCATAAGAGATTTGTAGAAAAAGATTTTTCAGAAAAAACATAGATATAGTTATAAAGGAAATAGATGTTGAGTGATCAGAATAAAAGGAAAATTTACAATGGTCCCTTATTTCAGGATTCCATACACTCCACATTGTTGCTTTGTGAGTGTCCCTGAATGGTCAGTAAACTAAAAACACCCGAAAAATGACCACATAATCCAAATAGGCCTTCCTAAACTGTTTGGATAGAGAAATAAAAGAGACCATCATTATTATATTAAAAAATCAAAAGTAACCATAATGTTAAGCCTAATCTAACACTACACCAACCCAAAGCCTAATTCTACCAAATTGATGACTAAACCTAAAGCTGGCCATACACAACAAACTCTGATAAAGAAAAGATTTCCAACATTCTACTTTGACAGAAGCCAATCAAACTATCAACTTCTGTTGAGCAAGGATGGCCACACACTGCCTAATTTTGATCTGTCTATGGCCAGCTTTATACTGTGAAAACACCAACAATCTCCACTTACTTTTGCAATAATCTGAACAAGAACCTAATGCTAATGTAAGCTGCACACACAAGACTCTGATATAATGTCCATATAAATGTTGAAATAGTAAATGTAGCGCTTCTGTAAACTATACCACCACACACCATGTGAAAAATGTGTGTAAATAATGAATTCCAGAATTTTAAAACTTGTTGTATTGTGCTTTAGCAGAGGAATTAATACTCCTCTTGTGACTTACTCTCCACTCCAACAACACAAATAACTTACCAATAGGTGGACCCAAAGATTAAAGAGGTCACACTTATGAATTTAATTATCTCCACACTTGGTGGGTAAAGGTGCCTGCCACAACCCAATCACAACTTTCAGGAGCTTGATTTTCCTACAATATGAATAAAAAGGAAAAAGCTCCAAATGGTTCAGATAATCCAAAGGATTTATTAAAATAGTGCTAAAAAGTGCATGAAAAAGTACAGTACATATAAAGGTGTATAAGAAAAATGCCACCACACGCCCATGCATTAAAATGTGACACACCAACATAATAAAACTGTATATATTTATTTATATATATATATATATATATATATATATATATATATATATATATATATGTATAAAAACATATTACAGTATAAACAAGCAGATCTGTATAAACCAATTCAGAATAATATTTGGATTTTAGACCACAGGATTGTAGGGTGTAAATCCTCAACCTAATAAACTTACTTTTTGTTACACAATAATTCCCTGTAACTACCTCTCATTCGATCCCACAACTGATGTTCATGGTGATAGATCATATACCACAGAATAGAAGAGGTGGTTATAGGAAATTATTGCTTCATAATAAGGAAGCGTATTGGATTGAGCATTTAAACATCTTACAACCCCCTGGTCTAAATACAGATTCTAATCTGCACTTGTTTCTTTAGATATAGAGATCTGCTTGTTTATATATGATTTTGTTTATGTACAGTTTTACTATGTTGGGGCATTACATTTGTAATTTGATGCATCTTTTTTTACCCTGTAGATGATTTGAAGACTGAAAATTTGTCTATATATGCTGTGCAGGTTGATCTTGTGTAGTCAGTGGTTCTAGCCTGAGGAAGGGCAGTCTCTCAGATTGTTTCTATTTAGAACACTTGGGTAGGGATTTCCTGCCCTCTACTGTCTCAATTTGTAAATGCCCATAAATATGTTATGTATCCACTTCCTGTCCCTGGATGTTGGCGTTGAAACCTCAAAAGGAGGAAATAGAGAGAGAGAGAGAAGGTTTCAGCCACATGCCCTGTCCATGCTGCTAAATCTTGGATCCAGAAGAGACTATTATAACCTACTAGGGAGGGACTAAATCACAGAGTAGGCTGAAGGCTGAATCTGAGTTTCAGTGCCACACCACAGTTCCTACCGGTGAGAAGTTCCATTCCAGGCTGGTTGGACAACAGTTGGAGGATATTCTTATGACTGCTGATCTTGTCTTCAGGTCTCCGACACAAAAACAGGCACCACATCATCCTCAAGGGCCCCTGCAACTGGACTTTGCTGCAACATTAATTTGGAAGCATCTCTTAACCACTTAAGGACCGGAAGGATTTCCAGCTTTAGGACCGGAGCCCTTTTTGCGATTTGGCACTGCGTCGCTTTAACTGAAAATTGCGCGGTCATGCGACGTTGTACCCAAACGAAATTTGCGTCCTTTTTTTCCCATAAATAGAGCTTTCTTTTGGTGGTATTTGATCACCGCTGCGTCATTTCTGATCACCGCTATAAACAAAAGAAGAGCGACAATTTTGCAAAAAAAAAACAAATTTCTTACTTTTTGCTAAAATACAAATCCAAAAAAAAAATATAAAAAAACATTTTTTTTCATCGGTTTTGGCCGATTTATATTCTTCCTCATATTTGTCATAAAAAAAATCGCAATCGGCGTTTATTGATTGGTTTGCGCAAAAGTGGTCGCGTTTACGGATGATGAGAATTCATTTTTGGGGTTTTTATTTTTTTTTATTTTTTACTAGTAATGGCGGTGATCTGCAATTTTTAGCGGTACTGCGATATTGGGGCGGACATGTCGGAACATTTTGACACTTTTTTGGGACCATTGGCATTTATACAGCGATCAGTGCTATAAAAATGCACTGATTACTGTGTAAATGCCATTGGCAGTGAAGGGGTTAACCTGCAGGGGCGCTCTAAGGGTTAACTGTGTTCCCTGGGCGTGTTCTAACTGTGGAGGGACTGCCCTAGCTGGGGAAGGGAAGTGGTCACAGCCTCCGTGTAGAGGAAGGCTGTGATCACAGCCCTTCCCCCTCTCACAGAACGGAGGTCCGTGTTTACTTACACGGACCTCCGTTCTTTCACTCCGGGGGGGCATTGCGGGTGGCCGGCGGAGATCGACTCCGCCACACCCGCTCCCTGGCCCTCCCCAAACACAGTGAGCGCGCGGGCGCGCCTCCGGCGGCACGCGCGCGCTCACTAGGCGTGATCTCGCGGCCGCCGTCATATGACGGCGATCCGCGTTATCGAACCACCTTGCCGCCGTCAGATGCCGATCGGCGGTCGGCAAGTGGTTAATTACTAAACGTAACTGGGTATATGTGCAAAATTCCACTAGGACTCCTATCGGGCCCTTTGCTGATAATACCTGTTTGTCCATTGGATTTATGTACTGTTATTAATCTCTTCCTATATAAAACTTGTATTATTTCTATACCGGTGTGTATTTTTATACTTCTGGTTAATGTTATTTGCTGGTTGCAGTAGTTCTTCTGCTCCTAATTACTTTGTTTAGTGTACTAATTATTTTCACAGGAAGGAAATCCCCTCTGTTTACAGAGGCCCTGTCCTGGGTGGAGGCACTGCCAACTGTATTATAAAACCCACTCTTCCACTTAGTGAAGGTTCTTGTTCTTCTATTTACCTACATGCTTAACGCAATATCCTGTTTGGGGAGGTCCATTTCTCATAGCCCCTCCACCTAAAAGATGTCTACACTTGTATTATTATTTTCTATTTAAATAATTATACAGAGTGCTGCAACCTCAGACTTTGGTATTCTATATGTTAGGGCTGCTGGGGCCTGCCTTGTTTCAGGAGCACCAAATCTATACCTATACATTGGCTTTACGGTTTACTCAAATATTATACATATATATGTATATACATTTTAGATAATCTCCTACATTTCAGTTAATATTTAGTCATAAAATAATTTAGGAAGAAAGCAAAGGTTGTCATTGTTGAAGACTGATATTAGTAGGCCAGTTTACCTATCATATCACACAGTGTGGGCTACAAATGAACCAGTGGAGTAGACACTCAAAACAAAATGAGAATACACAATACACATTTACAGTAGATATGCTATATTAGGACAAAGAACTAGTTCTCCATTCCAAGTTAGCCTTAGATATTTAAAAAATAGATGTCTGAGCCAATATTTTATTACAATTCTTTGTAATTTTGCCTTGCAATGTCTTGAATATTTGTATAACCATGTTTCTGATTTCACAATCATACTAAAGGGGTGATTTCCAAAATTTATAACTTAGTGTCTATAATCTTTCCAGGCTTTTTCAGGGCTTGATTTCTTTTTTCCACTGCATTTAGGAGCTTCTTTCTTGGACCAAGTTGTATGTTTATGTTTTGCAGATCTTCATTAGTACATAAAAAAAGAGAATCTAAGTCTATCTTCTCTCTTAACAGTGTTACATGAAGCTCGAGCAAATTATGGGATTCTAGAAAGACCTTGAGAGGGGAGCTTTCTTCCTCCTCATCCATTTCCACTTCATCATCATCATTCCAAGCTATGTTAATATTTTCATCATCATCTTCATTTCTATTCTTGGCATCCTCAGCAAACAATTCATTTTTTACTTTTAAGGTCATGTCCTCTTCAGCTGTGAAATTCTCTCCAAAATCAGTGTTGATTCCCATTGCTAGATTTCTCCTGAAAACTATGTTCCCAAGGCCCGGTCTATTAAAGATAGACTGCTTTTCTTCTTCCATATCTATTTCTTCTTTAATTTCACTAAAAACATCTGTGATCTTGGTACGCTGGCCTCCACTACTTTCATCTTTGGCAAGAATTATATTATTTACTGTGTCTCGATCAATTGTATTTTTATCTTTCTTCTTCATTTTTAGCTGTAGTGTGTCCCTTAACCCTTTTGTCAAACTGCTCATGGTAGAGGGAGTAGAAAAACGAGCGCCGACAGAACCTGATAGTGTGCCCTTTGCTGAATTGACTGTTCCAGTGTTTCTGTTGAAGTTTTTGTTCATTTGACTCTGATGCTTATCTTGGATCTTCTCACATTCTTTAATCTTCTTTTCAGCATCTTTCACAGCTTGTTCTTTTAATTTAGCTACCCTTTTAGGGTTCAAGGATGTTTGCTTGTTGGCTGCTTCATCCAGAATCTTGACACAATCTGTATGACCTTTCAGATTGGCCACATCCAGTGGTGAATGGTGTTTGTTGTCCAAAGCAAAAATATTTTCTCCAAAATTAACTAGGAAGGCCACACAATTTGCATGTCCTTTTTCAGCTGCATGGTGCAATGGCGTGTTTCCCCAGATATCACTTTTGTTTGGGTCCCCACTAAAAGAGAAAATCATATAAATAACAATATTTAAATTGTAATGTAAATGTCTTTTAGCATAAATATTTTTGGATCTTTACCATAAACCAACTAATCATTTGATATTTTGATTTTAAATATATGCTACAAAATTGATTCACACACTATGATAACCTTTCAGTATAGTAGAGAGAGATTTCTGCTCTTGAATACCGGGGTCTGCCTACCTGCCATGGTGATGATGAGGGGGTCGTAATTAGCTGTATATTGCATTTAATTTACTTTTTTTTATAGTTTAGCTGGAGGGGAGAAGTTCAAGCAGCTTCAATAGAAGGGCAGGAATATAAGCAAAATTAATATCTTAACAGTCCAAGTCAATGTTTTCAGAGTTCAGTGCAGCAATAACATCATGAAGTAACACTACAATTGATCCAGTAAAAGAATCAAGTTCAAGGGATAGAGTACAGTATGTGCATTGCCTACAGCTAGTTTTCTTATTTTATCTCAACCAGACTGACTGAGCTTCAGCAGTCCTCAGAATTTCGCAGTGCAGACCATGTACTACAATTCTTGGAGCCCCTTTACAAACTTATAATGGGACCCCTCTAAGACCTTTCTGTGTGACACCTGCCAAGGTCAACTGGGATGGTTGTGTAGATTATCATAAACTGTATATGTAGTATTCTTTTTTTCTTAGTTTTTGATGAAATTGGGAAGGATTAGAACCATTGTTTGCTTTTTTACTGCTACTCGGGGCTTTATTAGAGAGATTTCCATTACTTCCTGCTGATAATTTTACCAAATAGAAAGTGAGGGGAACTCTCCAACAGCAACACAGACAAAACAAATGAAAGCCTATGTTAAAACAATGTTAACAGGGCAGGAAGTGAGGAGAAATATCTGTAATGGAGCCCTGAATAGCTGAAGAAACTAGACCGAATTTCTAATACTTCCTTGTTCTCTTCATACCTAGAAAGAAAGTTTAGGGTTTTACATACACTTACAAAAAAAGCAAGCCTAAATGAAAGACAGGTAGCAGGTTAGCTGACAGCATAGTCAGGACAGGATTAGGGACCAATGCTGTGGGCAGAAGTTGCCAGAGAAGAACATTAAAGCAAATAATTAACATAACTTTAAATGTACTCAGTAGCTCAGCAGCATTTTTCAGCATTAACCTATCTTTTTGGAGTATCAGATTATAGGGCTTTGGTGTAAATTAATTCCAAACTCTTCCACCTCCCCAACAAACAAGTGCTAAACATTGTGGTTGTGCAGTCTATATATCTTGTTGGTGACATATGCAGAATTACTCTATAACCTCAATTCAAAGTTCTTTAACCACTTTCCGACCGCGTACTGTATATGTAAGGCGGCAGTGTGGTTGTATTTCGCGAATCGCCCTATATAAGCGGCGATCCGCACATGCTCAGCTAGCGGGCAGGACGCACCACTGCCGGCGCGCTCTCGTGCCTGCCACACTCTGAAGGAGTGTGCCCGCGGCTCGGGGCGGACCCGATATCTGCCGGCGAGCCACGATGACCTGCCAGAGGGAAAGAACGGTGTAAACACGGCGGTTCCCCACTCTGTCAGTGGGCATGTAAGAGATCTACTGATCCCTGTCACTGGGATCAGTTAGTTCTCTTATGCCCCTGGCTGTAAAAACGCCAGAAATTAATTCTTATGGTTTGTAAACGCAGCAACTTTTGCGCAAACTAATCAATAAATGCTGATTGCAATGAGAAACAATATAAATTGGCCAAAACCGATGAATGCATTTGGTTTTTTTATATATATTTTTTTGGATTTGTATTTTAGCAAAAAGTAAGAAATATTTTTTTTTTTTTTCAAAATTGTCACTCTTTTTTTGTTTATAGTGATGATCATAAATGACACAGAGGTGATCAAATACCACCAAAAGAAAGCTCTATTTGTGGGAAAAAAAGGACGCAAATTTTGTTTGGGTAAAACGTTGCACGACCGTGCAATTGTCAGTTAAATCAACGCAGTGCCAAATCGCAAAAAGTGCTCTGGTGCTACAGTGGGAAATCCTTCCAGGGGTAAAGCAGTTAAACTGTGACTTGTTTTGCAGAATTACAAACCTCAAATGGCTTGAGCTTAGAAAAAACTCTGGGATTTTTAGCTTCACTGCAAACCAGGAAACACTAAAACTATACTAAAGTCAGAAAGTCCACTCTATTTTCTTTAACCCTTTGTCTACAAGTGTATATCTGTTCACTGATCTCCCCTCCAGTGAATGAACCTGAAGGAAACATGCATTTCATCGCTTTCAAGTTTACAGCTGTCATTTCCTAAAAGCGCTGGCTGAGGAAAAAGTTAAAACACAATCTGTGTTTGAATAGTTTAATTTGGGTTTATAGGTGACATTAGGAGTCTAATAGACCCTTGATGTCTTCTTAGCTCCACATGCAAGCACATACATATGTAAATGAAGATGTCAGGTGAACCTATGTGAGTGTAAGGCAGGACCGGCTGTTTCTCATGTGGCCCTCACATACAGCTGGGCACCAGCTTTACATATAGATTCCAGAGCACCATGAGTTTTTTCAAACTCAACCAGACACTATCCTGAGCATGGATAGTGGCCTGAGACTTCCTATTCTCCTGGCCCTTTCATTGATAACCCCCTCTGCCCTGGGAGTACTCTCAGTCTTGGTACATTTACAGGATCCTGACAGCAAGGTTTGCACCAGTAAACACACCTCTTGTGCATTCCCTAGGTATTTGCTGTAATAGACACTTCCCTAAATATCCACATGGAGGCTCATGGTTGCAAATAAACCTATTTTACTTGCTTACGATCAACAATTAAACAGTCCAGATAATGGAAAAAGCATAGTCCAAATATTGGCCTGTATTGGATAGCAGTGCAACAATCTTAAGGCATGAGGTGTCTTGTGGCTCATCCTGAATAATGCTTAGTCCGTTTTCTATTCTTTAGATTTGATCCTCTATGATAGTGCACCACAGTCCCTGGAGGGGAGAATCAATCAGAAAACCAGACTTCTTCCTCTCTTGCTGTCCAATATTCCTCTTCTTCTCAAGGTAGCTTCCAACCTGGGACCCCAGAGCAGTCCCTCCCCAAAAGGGGAGAGCAAGAGCACCCCCGGCAGGTCTTTCTCCACAAATCTACCCACCTTAAATAGAGCTACCCAGAAGTACACTTCTAGGAGGAGAAGCAACCCTTAAAGGGGACCCTGCCCAACTCCCCCGCCTACATGAGCAAATAGCAATTGTGTTACACATATTAGGTATGCATGCTGGAGTGAGAGCAATAATTATAGGGTCATCATAAATGGTTAATTCTAAACTGATGACCTATAAAGGATTTGGGTAACAACGTTTGTCAGTGTTTCCTGGACACTCACAATTTTAGGGCTTGACATGTTTGGTATCTATTTATTTGACACAAACTCATCTTTTATATTTGACATGTTTGGTATCTATTCATTTTATATTTTACCAAAAAAGGGTAATATAGTGAGTTTGTGTGCACTAAAAGTAACATTATCGTAATTTTATTGAAAATATAGTTTTAGGAAACGTGTTAATATCGTGTGACGTGACAGAAAATATATAATGTGTGAACTTTTAACTAATCTTCAGGCATAACGTGCATTTAACATGTATGCACAAAATGCAAATGCAATTCTGTAAGGAAGCTTGTCTTCACACAGTAACATTTAGGCACCATTAGGAATAGAACTACAGTAAGCCCAGAGTGGTGCAATGACAATGATTCTTGATGCCCTGGCTTCCCTGGAAGTGGTTTGAATGATGCTGGGCCTCATTCAAATTTAAAAAGCAGTAACAGGATGGAGTAGAGCTTCTGCACAAGGGACAAAAAAAAAAAGGATTGCTGTAAAATTTGCTTTTTTATTTATTATTTTTTATTAAGAAACATGGTGCACATGTGTGTAATATCTTGCAGTTGGACCACTGCCTTTCTTCAACTAAGAAATTATAAAGACACTCAAGATATTTAGGTAATGTAAGGAAAATGTTGCTTTCTGGCATGGGCTGGTGCATTGCCTTCACACACGAGAATAATTCATCCCTGACATATTGACCATTCGGTGCCATGCCACATAATTATTATTATTATACAGGATTTATATAGCGCCAACAGTTTACGCAGTGCTTTACAACTTGAGGATAGGCAGTACAAATATAATACACTTAAATACAGTAGGAATAAGAGGGCCCTGCTCGTTAGAGCTTACAATCTAAGAGGGAAAGTCAGGAGATACAAGAGGTAATAACTGTGGGGGATGGCTGATGGAGAAGATAAATGTACAGTTGTTAGGCGGGAGCTAGATCGGCTTCTCTGAAGAAATGAGCTTATAGGGATCGTCTGAAGGTGGACAAAGTAGGAGAAAGTTGGACAGATTGGGGTAGAGCATTCCAGATGATGGGAAAGGCTCTGGAGAAGTCCTGGAGGCGAGCATGGGATGAGGTGACAAGGGAGCTAGAGAGCAGGAGGTCTTGGGAGGAGCGAAGAGATCGATTTGGTTGGTATTTTGAGACCAGTGATGTAGCAGGGGGGGCAAGTAGTGGATGGCTTTATAAGTTATTGTTAGTATCTTGAATTTAATTTGCTGGTTGGGTGGCAGCCAATGGATGGATTCACATAGGGGTGTAGCAGACGCCAAGAGTTTTTTAAGGTGGATGAGCCTGGCAGCAGCATTCATGATGGACTGAAGTGGGGATAGCCTATTTAGAGGTAAGCCAGTGAGGAGGGAGTTGCAGTAGTCGAGGAAAGAGATGACCAGGGAGTGGATTAGAAGCTTTGTGGTGTCATTGGTTAGGAAGGGGCAAATCTTGGAGTTGTTGCGGAGGTTGAGGCAGCAAATTTTGGATAGCGATTGGATGTGGGGCCAAAAGGTTAGTTTGGAATCCAGGATTACACCTAGGACCTTGGCGTGGGGGGATGGGTTGATTTTGACAGAGAAATCTGGGAAAGTGGCATGTGGGGGAGGAAAGATCATAAGCTGTTTTGGAGAGGTTGAGTTTGAGGAAGTGATGTGACATCCAGGCCGATATGTCAGTTAGTAAGTTGGTGATGCGTGAGGATGATGACTTTTGAACTCTCTAAAATATTTTGCATTTACATAAATAAAACAGAATATCTGATTTATTTCACTGAACCCATGTGCAGTACTGCAACTATAAATTTACCAGTGACATAGTAACAGGAACACTACAGGTGGCAAACGCTGCAAGACTTATATCCCTGCTGAGACCCACTTCTGTCTCTTGGAGATTTTCTTTTTCTTCCTTCTTGTAGAAATGAATTTTTTTTTTTGTATTTAATAACTGGAACTGCCTTTGCTTTTTCTGTGAGATCCTGTATATGGAATGTGCTTATTTAAATCATGGATCAGCTTGTACCCAGTAGTCCCACAGACACATATTGCTCTTGTATGAGTGCATAAAATGTGACTGTTATTCTCTTTTCAGGGGCAATTCCGTATTATATCCAGTTCTAAGAGACCTGCGACCTACTCTTAGAACTCAGGACTCTCTCAGGCTGCATTCACACCTGAACGTAGCATATTTGAGCGTTTTTCCAGCATTTTTTCGTGCATTTTTATGCACAATTTTGGCTCATTTTCATGCAGCATTTTTGAACTTTGGCATTTTTTTATTAGCCAATGGAGAAGACTATCATCTCTTGCATCATTTGTTGCTAGGTATTTCAGCCTTTTTGGCTTTTCCATCAGCTTTTATATCTTTTTTATTATTATTATTCATTTATTATATATTTTTTTCGTTAGGGTAAGGGGTTAGAGTTAAGGTTAGGATTAGAGTTGACGAGAGGGCTACCCGTGCGACTCTGGTCTGAGCATCCCTGAATGTGGTGACAGAGGTACAAGGCTCAAAGAAGCAAGGGTGCCAGTAGCTTGATAGCAGGTGACTTGTCACAGTCAGGAACGTAGCCAAGATGAGCTGGGGTCATACGTGGTAAGACAACAGGGTGCCAACCTGTCAGTGCACACTGGATAATAGCCTGAGTTGATCTGTGTGCTGGTACACGTGCACGAAGATTAACTGTATGGGAATGAGTGGTAGCTGCAGAAGAATTTGCATTAGCTGTATGTGAATTCGTATTAGTTGAACAAGCTTCCTGACATAGGGTTATTTATTTATTTTGTTAGGGTGTTAAAATTACTACTAATAATAATAATACTAAATGAATAAATAACGTATCTCACAAAAGTGAGTACACCCCTCACATTTTTTTAAAATATTTTATTCTATCTTTTCATGTGACAACACTGAAGAAATTACACTTTGCTACAATGTAAAGTAGTGAGTGTACAGCTTGTAAAATGGTGTAAACTTGCTGTCCGCTCAAAATAACGCAACAAACAGCCATTAATGTCTAAACCGCTGGCAACAAAAGTGAGTACACCCCTGAGTGAAAATGTCCAAATTGGGCACAAAGTATCAATATTTTGTGTGGCCATCATTATTTTCCAGCACTGTCTTAACAGTCTTGGGCATGGAGTTCACCAGAGCTTCACAGGTTGCCACTGGAGTCCTCTTCCACTCCTCCATGACATCATCACGGAGCTGGTGGATGTTAGAGACCTTGCGCTCCTCCACATTCCGTTTGAGGCTGCCCCACAGATGCTCAATAGGGTTTAGGTCCATCACTTTTGCCCTCAGCTTCTTTAGCAAGGCAGTGGTTGTCTTGGAGGCGTGTTTGGGGTTGTTGTGTTGTAATACTGCCCTGCGGAAGGGAGGTGATCATGCTCTGCTTCAGTATGTCACAGTAAATGTTGGCAATCATGGTTCCCTAAATGAACTGTAGCTCTCCAGTGCCGGCAGCACTCATGCAGCCCCAGACCATGACACTCCCACCACCATGCTTGACTGTAGCCAAGACACACTTGTCTTTGTACTCCTTACCTGGTTGCCGCCACACACGCTTGACACCATCTGAACCAAATAAGTTCATCTTGATCTCATCAGACCACAGGACATAGTTCCAGTAATCTGTGTCCTTAGTCTGCTTGTCTTCAGCAAACTGTGGGCTTTCTTGTGCATCATCTTTAGAAGAGGCTTCCTTCTGAGACGACAGCCATGCAGACCAATTTGATGTAGTGGGCAGCGTATGGTCTGAGCACTGACAGGCTGACTCCCACCCCTTCAACCTCTGCAGCAAAGCTGGCAGCACTCATACATCTATTTCCCAAAGACAACCTCTGGATATGACGATGAGCACGTGCACGCTACTTCTTTGGTCGACCATGGCAAAGCCTGTTCGGAATGGAACCTGTCCCCTTAAACCACTGCATGGTCTTGGCCACTGTGCTGCAGCTCAGTTTCAGGTTCTTGGCAATCTTCTTATAGCCTAGGCCATCTTTATGTAGAGCAACAATTATTTTTTTCAGATCCTGAGAGTTGTTTGCCATAAGGTGCCATGTTGAACTTCCAGTGACCAGTATGAGAGAGTGAGAGCGATAACGCCAAATTTAACACACCTGCTCCCCATTCACACCCGAGACCTTGTAATGCTAATGAGTCACATGACACCGGGGAGGGAAAATGGCTAATTGGGCCCAATTTGGACATTTTCACATAGGTGTGTACTCACTTTTGTTGCCAGCGGTTTAGACATTAATAGCTGTGTGTTGAGTTATGTTGAGGGGACAGCAAATTTGCGCTGTTACACAAGCTGTACACTCACTACTTTACATTGTAGCCAAGTGTCATTTCTTCAGTGTTGTCACATGAAAAGATATAATAAAAGATTTACAAAAATGTGTGAGGTGTACTCACTTTTGTGAGATACTGTACATGTAAAATAAATACACAAATAAAAATAATCTTAAATAAATCCAATACATTAATACTAGTAAATAATTAACCCCTTAAAAAAATAAATAATAAATAACTAAACACCCTAACCCTAACACAAAATAAATAACACAATAAATTATGATTATTATTAATAAGAATATATTTGTTTTGTTTGGGTCTTTATTATTATTGTTTTATTATTAATAATAATGTATTTAATATTATTTAAGGTTATGATTTAATTGATATTTATGTATTATTACATATTATTAATTTATTTGATTTATTTATGATGATTTTTAGCCATTTGTGTATTTAGTTTACATTTATTTATTCATATATTACTACTAGTTTATTTTTAAAATGTTTATATGTGAGCAGAAAATTGTGCAAATGCGCACAAAAACACATGAATGGCGCATTTCTATGGGAATAAAAACACACCAAAACGCTCAAATCTGCCCGATTCGAGCTACAAAAAAAGCTCCAGGACTCTTTTGAGCTTCTGGCGACTTGGAGTTGGAGTGGAGATGGGAACCATCTCCATAGGGAATAATTGATTTTTTTCTCCGGCATTTTGGAGCTCCGAGCTTCAAGCGACAAAACGCTTGTGAAGTAAGTGAATGGCCTAAGGGAGATTCACAACTCCAAGACAAATCAAAGTAGCACAGAGATGTGCCCCCAAGTTAGCAGACACAAGACTTCTAAGCCCTAAGTCATTCAGAGAGGAACCAGAGGATGTACAAACCATCACCGTCATGAACACGGGACGGCATCTAGCAAGGCTAGCTCAAGTCAAACACCAAGTGCTCTTTTTATTTGACTTGCCTCAGTGGCATAGAGTAACATATTAGTGAACAGTCACTTTTAGCCTAATAACAGAATGTCCAGTGCAGGCTGAGTTTTTTTTGCAAAAATACAGTCTTTCCCAATGAAATAAAAATGTAATCATATTTATTCATAAAGGCAATTTGTACATTTGGGAGGACAATATTTTGTTAATATGTAAAGTATTTTTTCCCATCAACAGTGGTACTATACTTTTAGGCTTGATACTAAGGTGCAATACTACACAATGTGTTTACTTGGAGAAAGCAAAAATGTTGCTAGTGACATACAGTATAATCTTCTTTGATGTAGTTAGATGGTACAATGCGTCTAGTTGCTGCACAATCATTAACTTCAAGGCCCATGGAAGGGATTAAGTCTGTAAAGTTAGGTTCCTGGGCTTTTCGGTCCCAGGCAGCCCACCTGTGCTATAAAAAGGGGAAAGGCTGAGGTCCAGGGGTCACTTGTCTATGGTTGGGTTGGTTCCTGATTACAGCTTGTGTTATCGGGACTTCTGCTCCTTGCAGTCCGCTGAAGACACTAGGATTTTCGGACGTCATTCAAGCCAAGGAGAATACTAAGATGGACTATCCCCTCATGGAGGTATACTGTACCTGGGCAGCCACACTACTGTAGTTAGTTTAGGGCCAAAGACATTGTTCATATTGAAGGGTTATGCTGCAACTTCTTCAGTAAAGTTACAGTAACCATTCTGAGCCTGGTCTGACGTTTTTCAAAGGGGTGCATGTTGGTTATAGCATATCTAAAGAACCAGGGTCTGTAAAGCACAAAAGGGGTATGAATAACACCAATACAAAGGGTTAACTCAGCAAGATAAGGAAGAGGAGTGTAGTTGCTAAGAGTTACCAAGTACAAATTCAAGTCACCAAACATCCATCATTAGGCGTGGTACTTGGTAAGGTGACAGGACCTCTGGTAGCTAGGGGGTCGATGTTCTGGCTCCCTCCCTAGCGGTCAGTATCCAATAGGAACTGGATCCGAACCTGCGTTATGGAGATCTATTGCCTGGTCACAAGGTACGGAAAGGAAGGAGTTAATGAGTGCATGCATGAGGTCTGCGCTTTGTGCATGGTGGGACTCCATTCTTTTTGGAATTGAGGTAACAGAGGTACACTGGACTGGTTGAGTGGGCACAGGCTCAGCATGTTCCTTCTAATGCAACATCTACTATAGTTACAGTGTGTGGTGACATGGGGCAGCACTTTGTTGGAGGAATACTGCACTTTTATTGCACACAGTGTAAAGGCTCATCTCCAAGTCAGGGAACTGCCTTAATGTTTGATTCTTCACATGACTGCAGTCTCTGCCTAGTCACGGGCATTAATGAGTGGGCTCTATGCAAAAGGTACCCCCGTGTGCAGGGTGAACATTACCCTGCTAACATACTGTACATGGACTGTATTCAGTATTATAGTCCAAAATGCCAACAACACCAAATATGTCTGAATGATCTGTAGTTCAGGTGAGCTTTAGAACTGTGTAAACTGTTCATACAGTCCCCATATTGGTAGCTGCCAATGTGCTGCCATCATGCAACATGTGCATTGCTTGGTTATTGCTCAGTAGAAACACAAAAAAAATATATGGGCAGCTAAAAACTATTACTCATAACACCTGTTAACATGGCTGTTGATAGCAGGTTTTTGGAAAGTCTAATAATAGATGATTCTCAAATACTTTGCTTTTCTTACAAATGTAAATAATTGTGTTAGCACAGAAGTGCACTGTAGCTTGTCAATAGGAACATTTCCAACATTTCAAACATTTCTGTACAGCATTTTGGAAGTCTTTCAGAAGCATCTGATGCTGATTTTCTTTTACTCTGGATGAACAGTTTCTATTGTTAGCTACTGATAGGTGTCAAAAATGCCTGTCAATGTATTATTTAACTTGTCACAAACACATGCCAACCCCTGATAACTGCACCGGGTGTTAAGTTCTGCACTGATAACTAAAGCCTCGTACACATGGGTCAACGATCGTATACAACAGGTCGTACGAACGACCGTTGTATGCTAAATCGACCGTTAGTACACACGATTAGAACAGCTGATGTACGGCGGTCGTACAACAGAAGTTGTATGAGCAGACTAGAAAACTTGGTAGTACCAACAAGCGGTCGTACAACCGTTGTATCGTGTGTACAGAGAAGTTGGTCCAACAAGTTGTATTGTGCAAAACGCATGCTCAGAAGTCAGGAATGGCCGGACGCTAATTACATGCACCTGAACTTTCTCTTTATACGTTCATAACATGCCACTACATTCGGCTTGGTCGTACGATCGTTTAGTGCATGTCAGTATGCGAGATGCAACAGCCAACATACGATTTGGGCCGTTTGGTCGTACGACCATTGCACCATGTGTACGAGGCATAACACTCATGCGAACTGGCCCTAACTAAAAGAGAAATCGTTAAAAACAAAGTTAGCAATGGCCAGATTGTCCAACCAAACACTATCTAGACAGTTCATGTACATCTATTCACATCCATAAAAAAGTCTTGTGTAGAAAAGTGTTAAGGATCCAGACTTTCAATGCTTCAGGCTGCTGTACACACCGTTATAACAACCATTTACCAAAAATTCTAGTCCTTTTCCACTTAGAGGGTAAGATAGTGTCCAAGACACATTTCAAACCTTCTGCGGGAAATTCATGTTTACACTCGGACAGCTACCACCACCAAGTGCAAGAACAATATTCCTAAGGGACAATTTTGCCGACTTAGGAGAAACTTTACCCATGTCTCAGACTACTTCACGCAAGGAAAGGTGCTTATTGATAGATTTCTGGATAAGGGTTATGATCTAGAGGTTGTCAACAGCACTTTCCAGGCACGTGCGGCTCCTGTTACAATTGATAAACAAGGTCAGAAATTTCAATTGTCATCCATTGGCTCTGATGCCAAATTCATTACACAGTACCATTTTGCCCACAGAGAAATGGAGAATATATTTAGACGACATTGGGACATTCTTAAATTAGACCCATTTAGATTCTTAAATTGGTCCTGGCAGATCAACCCCGTATTATCTACAGAAAGTCCAAGAACGTTAAAAATATTATAGCCCCAAGTAGAATTTCTTCCTGATGCATTGGTTCCTCCCACCTTATGGCTACTTTTTGCGCCATGGTTGGAATGTATCAGTGCAAAAAATTAAAGTGCAAGATGTGTCCCTTTGTCCAACACCGCCAGACCTCCTTCCATGATGGTTCAAGTAAAACTTTTTCACCTGCTCTATGGAGTTTGTGGTTTATTGCTTGACTTGTCCCTGTGGCCTCCTTTACGTGGGGCGCACTATTCACACAGTGAGGGCACGTTTTAGAGACCACATCAGGCTCATTGAAAAAGGGTCTGTAGACCAGTGTGCCCATGCAATTTTTGCTACACCACAGCCAGTCTACCAAGGGCTTGCGGGTTTGGGTGATAGAATCCATACCTCCCTGTGACTCTCTGGCCGAGTGGTTCCAGAGATTATGTCACAGGGAGACTTTTTGGATATTCACTCTTAACTCTTTATCGCCTGGGGGTCTTAATGAGGAAATTGAAGTTAACACCATCCTCAACTAATATACATTCCAACTTTTTATGTCCAATAAATTTTCTTGTCACGTAATCTGACATTAATCTGAACATTCCAACATGGCAATGATCCAAAACACGGACAATCCAAACAAGGCCAAGTCGACCTGTCATTGGCTACAGCAGAATAAAGTAAAGGTTCTGGAGTGGCCATCTCAGACCTCAATATCATTGAGCCACTCTGGGTAGATCTCAAACGTGCAGTTAATGCAAGACAGCCCAAAAATTGCCAGGAACTGGAGGTTTTTTGCCAAGAGGAATGGGCAGCTTTACCATCTGAGAAGATAAAGAGCCTCATTCACAAATACCACAAAAGACTTCAAGCTGTCATTGATGTTAAAGAGGGCAATACAAGGTATTAAAAACTGGGGTATGTAAACTTTTGATCAGTGTAATTTGGGTAGTTTCTGTTGTGATTATGATTTAAAATGAGTAAACACAGTTGATTGATAATAAATGGCTTAAGCCAAACACTAACCATGAGTGAAAGAAAAGTTTTTGTTTTATCAGTCATATACTCTGAAACATGGCCAAGAAATAATAAATTCTGCAAGGGTATGTAAACTTATAATTACAGCTGTGTGTATATATATATATAT
>BLSH010338011.1:167442-180258 GCA_018402905.1 Glandirana rugosa | reverse complement strand
GTGACGTTATTTCATTTTATGTTTTTGCTGGCCTTTTATAATATTGGTTATCAATATCCATGCCTTGGGTTTCCCGTGGATTCATTGTTTTCAATATTGTTTTAGTGTGCGCTGTCTACAGTCAGGTCCATAAATATTGGGGCATCGACAAAATTCTAATCTTTTTGGCTCTATACACCCCCACAATGGATTTGAAATGAAACAAACAAGATGTGTTTTAACTGCAGACTTTCATCTTTAATTTGAGGGTGTTTACATCCAAATCAGGTGAACGGTGTAGGAATTACAACAGTTTGTATATGTGCCTCCCACTTTTTAAGGGACCAAAAGTAATGGGACAATTGGCTGCTCAGCTGTTCCATGGTCAGGTGTGTGTTATTCCCTCATTATCCCATTTACAAGGAGCAGATAAAAGGTCCAGAGTTCATTTCAAGTGTGCTATTTCCATTTGGAATCTGTTGCTGTCAACTCTCAATATGAGATCCAAAGAGCTGTCACTATCAGTGAAGCAAGCCATCATTAGGCTGAAAAAACAAAACAAATCCATCAGAGAGATAGCAAAAACATTAGATGTGGCCAAATGAACGGTTTGGTACATCCTTAAAAAGAAAGAACACACCGGTGAGCTCAGCAACTCCAAAAGACCCAGAAGTCCACGGAAAACAACTGTGGTGGATGACCGAAGAATTCTTTCCCTGGTGAAGAAAACACCCTTCACAACAGTTGGCCAGATCAAGAACACTCTCCAGGAGGTAGGAGTATGTGTGTCAAAGTCAACAATCAAGAGAAGACTTCACCAGAGTGAATACAGAGGGTTCACCACAAGATGTAAACCAATGGTAAGCCTCAAAAACAGGAAGGCCAGATTAGAGTTTGCCAAACAACATCTAAAAAAGCCTTCACAGTTCTGGAACAACATCCTATGGACAGATGAGACCAAGATCAACTTGTACCAGAGTGATGGGAAGAGAAGAGTATAGAGAAGGAAAGGAACTGCTCATGATCCAAAGCATACCACCTCATCAGTGAAGCATGGTGGTGGTAGTGTCATGGTGTGGGCATGTATGGCTGCCAATGGAACTGGTTCTCTTGTATTTATTGATGATGTGACTGCTGACAAAAGCAGCAGGATGAATTCTGAAGTGTTTCGGGCAATATTATCTGCTCATATTCAGCCAAATGCTTCAGAACTCACTGGACGGCGCTTCACAGTGCAGAATGACAATGACCCAAAGCATACTGGGAAAGCAACCAAAGAGTTTTTTAAGGGAAAGAAGGGGAATGTTATGCAATGGCCAAGTCAATCACCTGACCTGAATCCGATTGAGCATGCATTTCACTTGCTGAAGACAAAACTGAAGGGAAAATGCCCCAAGAACAAGCAGGAACTTAAAGCGGTAGTAAACCCATCCATTTAACAGTTTAAAAACTAGTTACATTTCCGGCATGTGCCGGAAATGTATCACTCCTATTGGTTGTGCTCTAAACCAAACTGTCAAATCATCCAATGGCTGGTGTCAAAGCTGATCGCATGTGCAGCATCATGGCAGTTGTAGATTAAACAGACCCCAAGATGGCAGCTTCCTTGGCTAAAAATGATAGGAGGGTTTACTACCACTTTAAGATAGTTGCAGTAGAGGCCTGGCAGAGCATCACCAGGGATGAAACCCAGCGTCTGGTGATGTCTATGCGTTCCAGACTACAGGCTGTAATTGACTGCAAAGGATTTGCAACCAAGTATTAAAAAGTGAAAGTTTGATTTATGATTGTTAATCTGTCCCATTACTTTTGGTCCCTTAAAAAGTGGGAGGCACATATACAAACTGTTGTAATTCCTACACCGTTCAGCTGATTTGGATGTAAATACTCTCAAATTAAAGCTGAAAGTCTGCAGTTAAAGCACATCTTGTTCGTTTCATTTCAAATCCAGTGTGGTGGTGTATAGAGCCAAAGAGATTAGACTTCTGTTAATGTCCCAATATTTATGGACCTGGCTGTATTATTCAACCTTACCAACTTTGAAACTATGAATACTGTCTTATTTCTTTTTCTTACATTGCAGCATAATCAACCTGTCTACATATTCATAAGCAAATGTATATTTGTGGTTATTATCTTTAAAATAATACACTCTGACTTTAAAGGGGTTGTAAAGGCAGAAGGTGTTTTATCTTAATGAATTCTATGCAATAAGATAAAAAACATTTTGTGTGTAGCAGCCTTCCAGCACCCCCTAATTACTTACCTGAGCCCCATCTCTCTCCAGCGATGTCCACAAATGTCTAAGCCGCCTGGGACACTCCTCCTGATTAGCTGAGAAACAGCAGCGGCGTCATTGGCTCCAGTGGCTGTCAAAGTCAGTCGGCCAATCAGGGGAGAGAGGGGGGCTCCGTGTCTGAATGGATACATGGAGCTCTGACTCGGCTTGGATGCCCCCATAAAAAGTTGCTGGCTGAGGGGGAGCTCGATAAGAGGAAGGGGCCAGGATCACAGAAGAGGAGGATCCGGGCTGCTCTGTGCAAAACCAACTGCACAGAGGAAGTAAGCATAATGTGTTTGTTATTTTTTTTAAAAAAAATTAGACTTTACAATCACTTTAATTTTATGATCAAAGCTTCCTCGTCTCTTTCCTTCTTACATTGCGGCCTAATCAATCTGTTAATACTGTATAATGTGCAACGTCTGTAAAATATTTGTGGCTATTGTTCCTAAAATTATATACTCTGATTTTTATTTCATAATAAAAAACTGCCTCGTCTCTCCCTTCCACATTGCGGCTTAATCCAGTAACTTATCCAGTGAATGTACTTGTCTCCCTGTGAGTCCACCACCCCAGTACTTCAGGATAACCCCATACTCTTGCCTCACTGTAACTCCGGCTTCCTTGTGCTGCAAGTGACTTCTGCTAGTACTCCTGCCCTCCTGTAAGCCCAGCACCATGGTGCTGCAGGATATTCCTAAAGCTGCTTACATACTGTGCAGCGACCCTACGTAATTTTGTGGCTATTGTCTATGAAATAAAACACTCATTTTTATTTCAAGATAAAACCTGCTATTGCATCTTACAATGCATCCTAATCAAGCTGCTAATATACTGGGCAGCTCCTGTAAAATGTTTGTCTCTAAAATAATACTTTTTATTTTGTGATAACAAACGGCCTAATTTCTCTCCTTCTTATATTGAAACTTATTCAAACTTCTTACATATTGTGAAGTACAATATATGTGGCCATTGTCTTTGAAATTATATACTTTAAATTGCATTTTATTATAAAAACTGCCTTGTATTTCCCTCTTTTAATTGGGCTTAATCAACCTGCTTATATACTCTCCCATGAATGTACAATATTTAAGGCTAATGTCTCTGATAAAATAAACTTTTTTTATTTTATTTTATTTCATGATAAAAATGGCATCATCTCTTACCCTTTAATGGTGGCCTAATCAAGCCGCTTACATAGTGTGCACTGGCCACAATATTTGTGACTATTGCCTCTGAAATGTTTATTTTATTACAAAATCTTACTAGTCACTTCCTCCTATATTGTGACTTAATCAAGCTGCTTATATACTGTCCAGCTACTGCACTGTATGTGTGGCTATTGTCTCTGTCTCTATAATATCACACTCTGATTTTTATTTCATAATAAAAACTCTCTTGTCTCTCTCTATCTTACATTGCAGCCTAATAAACCTGCTTATATACTTTGCAGATACTGTACTGCTATTGTCCCTGAAATAAAACATTCACATTTTTACATGTCACCCATGATGGTGCTCAGCTCCCCATGCACATCATTTAACAGTCTCTTGCCTATTAGACTTGAAAATGGTCAGAAGTGATTTTCAAGATTACAAAAACTTCAATGGGGTTTAGGTTTAAGTTTGAAATTGCCAGATTTTATGATAGATTTGACCAGGGCTTTTTTCAGGGGTAATGCAGCTCTGGCACATCCAGCACTGGAAGATCTATTAATGCTGGCTGATGGGGGATCTATTGTTGTGGGGGAATTTATTGTTGTGGATGGGTTTTTTGTTGCTGGGAAGGTCTATTGCTGCTGGCAGGGCATCTATTGTTGCCGGGGGGTCTTATGTTACTGGGGGGCCAACTGTTGCTTGAAGGGATCTACTATTGGGGGAGGGATCTATTTTTACTGGCTGCAGGGGATCTATTTTATTGCATTTCTTGTTGTCATTAACAAACTCTACATAGCACCACAAAATGATACTTGGTTCTGTGTTCTTTAAAAGGGGCAGTACTGGAAGGTGGGTGGATTCAAGAGATGGTATTCAGAGATGGATAGGCGGTGGAGAGGTAATTCAGAAGTGGGGAGTACCTGCACCTATTCTCTGAGAAAAAAAGGCCTAGATTTGACCAAATATCCCATGCAACCCAGAAACATACACTCATACCTACACATCAACAGATAACAAATGTCATACAACAGTTCATTCATGTAAATGCCACAATATCATCTCATTCTAGTAGCCCTTAGCTCTCATAGTGGAGTAGGTCACCCAGGCACAAATGTAGCCTGCCACTTCTGAAAGTGTTACAGTTCTGTTTATGCCAAGCCCGTTTTTCATTATTATGTCTCCTCAGGCATGCTGAAAACTGGATTGCTATTGGTTAATGTTGACTGAGACTTTTGCTTTTATTTTATTGTATTTTTCTTATTAAGACATTATTTGAAAATAACTAATCTCTTTACCTTTTTCAAAATGATTGTCTTACAGAAATAGAAAAGAACACTAAACATAAAACAAAAAAACGAACAATGTGGCTTACAGTGGAGGAAGATACATGTATGTAGGCATTGTATTTTTTACTTGTTCATTCTTTTATTGTTTTTCAAAAATGAGGGTGATACAATTATGCAAGCAATGGACAATTAGGGGTGGAAAGGAACAGAGCATCACAGGCAATATAAATACAGTAACATTCTGACAAGTTATAGAGTTCAAATATATAAAACAGACATACACCATTGCGTCATTATGGTATGAACAAAACATCGCTTATTAACTTGGATGGGTGAAGGGTAATTATGGGTAGATCAACTGTTCCCAAATGGGACCATCCACAGTGTCTCACAAAAGTGAGTACACCCCTCACATTTTTGTAAATATTTTATTATATCTTCTCATGTGAAAACACTGAAGAAATTATACTTTGCTACAATGTAAAGTAGTGCGTGTACAGCTTGTATAACAGTGTAAATTTGCTGTCCTCTCAAAATAGGTCAACACACAGCCATTAATGTCTAAACTGCTGGCAACAAAAGTGAGTACACGCCTAAGTGAAAATGTCCAAATTGGGCCAAAAGTGCCAATATTCTGTGTGCCCATCATTATTTTCCAGCACTGCCTTAACCCTATTGGGCATGGAGTTCACCAGAGCTTCACAGGTTGCCACTGGAGTCCTCTTCCACTCCTCCATGCTGACATCACAGAGCTGGTGGATGTTAGAGAGCTTGGGCTCCTCCACCTTCTGTTTGAGGATGCCCCACAGATGCTCAGTATGGTTTAGATCTGGAGACATGCATGGCCAGTCCATCACCTTTACCCTCAGCTTCTTTAGCAAGGCAGTGGTGGTCTTGGAGGTGTGTTTGGGGTCGTTATGTTGGAATATGGCCCTGCAGCCCAGTCTCTGAAGGGAGGGGATCATGCTCTGCTTCAGTATGTCACAGTACAGGTTGGCATTCATGGTTCCCTCAATGAACTGTAGCTCCCCAGTTTCAGCAGCACTCATGCAGCCCAAGACCATGACACTCCCACCACCATGCGTGATTGTAGGCAAGACACACTTGTCTTTGTACTCCTCAGCTGGTTGCCGTCACATACGCTTGACACCATCTGAACCAAATACGTTTATCTTGGTCTCATCAGACCACAGGACCTGGTTCCAGAAATCCACGTCCTTAGTCTGCTTGTCTTCAGCAAACTGTATGCAGGCTTCAGTATGTCACAGTACAGGTTGGCATTCATGGTTCCCTCAAAGAACTGTAGCTCCCCAGTGTCAGCAGCACTCATGCAGCACAAGACCATGACACTCCCACCACCATGCGTGACTGTAGGCAAGACACACTTGTCTTTGTACTCCTCACCTGGTTGCCGTCACATACGCTTGACACCATCTGAACCAAATACGTTTATCTTGGTCTCATCAGACCACAGGACATGGTTCCAGAAATCCACGTCCTTAGTCTGCTTGTCTTCAGCAAACTGTATGCAAGCTTTCTTGTGCATCGTCTTTAGAACAAGCTTCTTTCTGGGATGACAGCCATGCAGACCAATTCGATGCAGTGTGCAGCGTATGGTCTAAGCACTGACAGGCTTTACCCCCACCCCTTCAACCTCTGCAGCAATGCTGGCAGCACTCATATGTCTATTTCCCAAAGACAACCTCTGGATATGACGCTGAGCATGTGCATGCAACTTCTTTGGTCGACCATGGCGAGGCCTGTTCTGAGTCTAACCTGTCCTGTTAAACCACTGTATGGGCTTGGCCACGGTGCTGCAGCTGTTTTAGGGTCTTGGCAATCTTCTTATAGCCTAGGCCAACTTTATTTAGAGCAACAATTCTTTTTTTCAGATCCTCAGAGTTCCTTTGCCATGAGGTGCCATGTTGAACTTTCAGTGACCAGTATGAGAGAGTGAGAGCGATAACATCAAATTTAACACACCTGCTCCCCATTCACACCTGAGACCTTGTAACACTAGCGAGTCACATGACACCGGGGGGAAGGGAAAATGGCTAATTGGGCCCAGTTTGGACATTTTCACTTAGGGGTGTACTCACTTATGTTGCCAGCAGTTTAGACATTAATGGCTGTGTTGAGTTATTTTGAGGGGACAGCAAATTTACACTGTTATACAAGCTATACACTCACTACTTTACACTGTAGCAAAGTGTTATTTTTTCAGTGTTTTCACATGAAAAGATATAATCAATTATTTACAAATATATGGGGTGTGTACTCACTTTTGTGAGATACTATATATGCACGACAATATATACACTTCTCCTCTGCCTTCAGCACAACACTTGCTTCTTCACTTGCTCCTCTTCTTCCAGCACAACACTTGTTTCAGGCCTAGCTCACACAAGGTGAGGCCTGCTGTTACTTTAGCACAGCCTCAGAATGGCCCATTACAGGCAGGGACTCCGGGCCCCCCTTAGTGCAGGAAAGTACATTGTGTGCCAGCTAGCCTCCCAGTCCATCCTCTTCGGGTCCTACCTGCCCTCCTGTCTGCTACAACCCACTCACTGCCCAGTGACACCACAGTCCAAAATGGCTTTTGCACCCTTCCCAGACTGTCTCTCTCACCCTAATCTGCTCCAGTGTGCCATTTTCAACTTCCCAGGGAGTGTATCACTCACCAACACCTGACACTTGTAGTTCCTCTCCTCCCCCATCTCTTCCACCTGAACTCTCCTCCCCGACTGTGCTGACCCTGGGTATTTGAGGAGGCCTGCCCCCTGCCAATCCAAGTTGGGGATTGGTCAGAGCTCCTCAGAATACCCCAGGTGGCTACACCTCCCCTCTCCACCTCTCTTTCCAGAGAACACCAGAAAATTCTGGAAAGAAGTGGGAGGACCAGATGGCACCACCTGTGAGTCACCCAGCCCTACCCTGAGCCACTTGCAGCCCAGAATCAAAACAATCAGGCATGACTTCCAGTCAGGCCTGACTAAATTTCCTCACCTAACAAAAATCTCTCTCTAGCACCTACCTAAGGTAGAGGGTGCTATGTGTGCAATTAAAGTGATATTAAAGCTTTGTGTGTGTGTTTTTTTTTAATAACAAATGTTATACTTACCTGCTCAGTGCAGTGGTTTTGCATAGAGCAGCCCTGGTCCTCTACTTTTTGGGTCCCCCACCGGCACTCCTGGCTCCTTCCCACCTGGCACCAATGAAAGATCCTTGTGTTGAGTGAGTCCGTAACAGAAGACCTCTCATCACTATAGTCTGAAGGTATGTCAAATTTTGTTTGATAAAAGTCCATCAACCTGTAGGATTCCTCACCACCAGGGTATGGCAACTAGCTGGGTACCCCAATATGGGGGTCTGGCAACTGGCTTGGTGCTCTGTCACCTCAAGTCCCCCAACATTGGGATACCATAAATCAGCACAGTTATTTAACAGCACCAAAACCCCAACACCAGGGTGTCTCATTGTAAGCAATTAGCTTGCCTGGTTCCCAGGACTTGTTCTGCACACCAACTGCCACCTGAGTCTTTCCAAGGCACCAGTTACCCAACCTGGATCCACTTGAGCAACTGAAGTCGCAGCAATTTCATCTGGGTCATGGCAAGGCACAAATGGTACTCTGTATACCTGTTAAAGAGGGACCATCTGGACCACCAGGCTTTGGTGCAACAGGAACAATATACTGCAAGAGGGAACTGAATGAGGTAACTACTGGAAGAATGTCAGGCCAGACAGGCAAGTCATGTGATAACAGTGGAAACTTGGAAGTGTCAGACCCATTAGAAGGTGGGGGCTCTTTACAGGCAGGCTGAGCAGTAGGAATTATCACAGGCATGGTGGGCAGTGAGCAGGGAATCATCCCAGGCAGGCTGAGCAGCGAACAGCGGATCATCATTGGCAGGCTGGGCAGCGGACAGGGGATCATGCAGGGTAAATGCAGTTAATTGAAGCAAGTTACTGGTATACAGGAGGTAAGGAACACTTAGTAACATCTGTGATTGGTAAGGGTAATGAAGGAAAGGCCTCTTTAGAGGCAGATCTGAATTGGTGTGAAGCAACTGAAACTTGGGATAGTATCTCTGACCAGGCTTGGAGCAGTGGTTGAAAAAAGTTTAGTTTACAATTCTCCTGACTGACTAAAGAATGCACAGCAGTACTACAATTTAACAGCACTTGTTGGGATCAAGCTGAATAGTGCTCAAAGAAGTAAACAGTGTCATCTTCCAGCAACCATACCAAGATTTAGCAGGCAAAAGTAATTCAGAACAAACCTGAACCAAAAGCTATATGTCTCTAAATAAAAAACTTGCAAAAATCTGGTGGCAAAGATTTTTAACCCCCAATGCCAATTCCACTTGACAAATAGCATCTCCTAGATGCATCTTAAGATAAAGGACAGCAAATACTCCAAGTGCAGCTGATCTGGTCGTTGGGCTTTAGTGTTATGTCAGGGATACTGAATGCAGGCATCCAGTAGCAGGGATGACCAGATCTATGTCGCTGCACTCAAAAAACTGAAACCAGACTATATATAATTTAAATAAGATTTATTAATAGTGTAACAAAGCCAATTAAAACACCAACAAACAGACTACACAGTAAATGTGAAGCTATAAGTGAACCATAACCAAGTAACAACAATACCTAACTAGCAGCCTAACTAACCAAGCCACAGAAAACCTAACTAGCAAACTAACTATAATTTAATAAATACAGACAAATGGAAGCACAGATCAACAGCATAAACTGGAGGTGCAAGGGACAGTCAGGAAAGGGTAACCAGGACTGGCATCAGGAACAAGGGGAGCAGATATGAGGCAGCAGGTTACAGGGTAAAGGATGCAGGGCAGGAGCAAGATAAGGCAGGAAATAGACTCAGGATGACTCAGCAAGCATGAATCTGGCTACCAGGCCAAATACTGGAGCAAGAGGGACTAGTAGAGGAAGGACTAAATACCCTCCAAGCAGCCCGCATCAGGTGAAGACTGACTGGGATCTGCTGGCTGCTGGGGGACACCCGCTGGTGATCACAACCTTCCGCTCTGGGAACCACAGTGCCACCAGCAGGTGATCCTGGTCCTGACAGATGGGCAGTCAGGCTGGCCATAAATGGCTAGAATTTTGGCTGATTCCCAATGATGTCCCTAGACGGAACTAAAACAAGGTCTACTGGGCCCTCAAACATGCCAAAGTGCGCCTGATTGTGATATGTAGCAGCTAGGGCAATGAGCAGAAATGAATGGCCACTGTTCACTTGCCCTAGGCCCGCAACCTTTTGCTCCATGGAAAATTAAATGGGATGGTCGAAAGGAATGTTCGGACATGGTTGAACCAGTCATAATAAAAATGGTAAAACAGAGCTAAGTTTACCACATATCAACCATATAGTACCATCACTGCGTTTGTGCAATATTAAACCCATTAACACATAGAGCAAATATTAATGATACAGTATCTCACAAAAGTGAGTACACCCCTCACATTTTTGTAAATATTTTATTATATCTTTTCATGTGACAACACAGCAGAAATGACACTTTGCTGCAATAAAGTAGTGAGTGTACAGCTTGTATAACAGTGTAAATTTGCTGTCCCCTCAAAATAAGTTAACACACAGCCATTAATGTCTAAACCGCTGGCAACAAAAGTGAGTACACCCCTAAATGAAAATGTCCAAATTGGGCCCAATTAGCTATTTTCCCTCCCCGGTGTCATGTGACTCCTTAGTGTTACAAGGTTTCAGGTGTGAATGGGAGCAGGTGTGTTATATTTGCGGTTATCGCTCTCAATCTCTCATACTGGTCACTGGAAGTTCAACATGGCACTTCATGGCAAAGGACTCTCTGAGGATCTGAAAAAAAGAATTATTGCTCTACATAAAGATGGCCTAGGCTATATGAAGATTGCCAAGACCCTGCAACTGAGCTGCAGCACGGTGGCCAAGACCAAACAGCAATTTAAAAGGACAGGGTCCACTCAGAACAGGCCTCGCCATGGTCGACCAAAGATATTGAGTGCACGTGCTCAACATCATATCCAGAGGTTGTCTTTGGGAAATAGACGTATGAGTGCTGCCAGCATTGCTGCAAGGGTTAAAGGGGTGGGGGTCAGCCTGTCAGTGCTCAGACCATACGCCGCACACTGCATCAAATTGGTCTGCATGGCTGTCGTCCCAGAAGGACGCCTCTTCTAAAGATGTTGCACAAGAAAGCCCACAAACAGTTTGCTGAAGACAAGCAGACTAAGGACATGGATTACTGGAACCATGTCCTGTGGTCTGATAAGACCAAGATAAACTTATATGGTTCAGATGGTGTCAAGCGCGTGTGGTGGCAACCAGGTGAGGAGTACAAAGAGAAGTGTGTCTTGCCTACAGTCAAGCATGGTGGTGGGAGTGTCATGGTCTTGGGCTGCATGAGTGCTGTCGGCACTGGGGAGCTACAGTTCATTGAGGGAACCATGAATGTCAACATGTATTGTGACATACTGAAGCAGAGTATGATCCTCTGCCTTCAGAGACTGGGCTGCAGAGCAGTATTCCAACATGATAACGAACCCAAACACACCTCCAAGACTACCACTGTCTTGCTAAAGAAGCTGAGGGTAAAGGTGATGGACTGGCCAAGCATGTCTCCAGATCTAAACCCTATTGAGCATCTGTGGGGCATCCTCAAAATGAATGTCATCATGGAGGAGTGGAAGATGATTTCAGTGGCAACCTGTGAAGCTCTGGTGAACTCCATGCCCAATAGGGTTAAGGCAGTGCTGGAAAACAATGGTGGCCACACAAAATATTGATACTTTGGGCGCATTTTGGACATTTCCACTAAGGGGTGTACTCACTTTTGTTGCCAGCGGTTTAGACATTAATGGCTGTGTGTTGAGTTATTTTGAGGGGACAGCAAATTTACACTGTTATACAAGCTGTACACTCACTACTTTATTATAGCAAAGTGTCATTTCTTCAGTGTTTTCACATGAAAAGATATAATAAAATATTTACAAAAATGTGAGGGTGTACTCACTTTTGTGAGATACTGTATATTTCTACTCAGTATGAAGGTGTGCTTTATATACCAATAATATGGAATGAGCAAAGTGAAATAGTTATAGCACACTGAGCTGTCATTCATTAAAATGTCATAAACAATTTATTTTCGTGTCCCACTGCTCTACTGATTATGGAAAATCATGTCAAGGAATTGTGTATGATTTATGGGACTTAGTTACTGAAATGATAGCTTTACTTATGACCATTATTACAGAATGCCTGAAGCAAAAGTGAAATTATCCTTGTCTCACACGTGGAGGTGGAGAATCCGGGTATTCTTTTCAGTTCAGAAATATAGATTTTATCATGCTGCAGGAGTGACATTTCTGGAAAACAAATAACTGCATTACCGGCATAGTGATTAGGATTTTTGGCAGTTAAATAGGGCTATGCACTGTAATGTGAATATGTACTGGTCAAATGTGTGTAAAACAAATGTAAAGGTATACTAACCTTGTGTTATTGCTTAAAGCAGAGCCAATGGCAAAAACAAAACAAAGTGCATTAAAGAAACACATACAGGCATACCGCTCTTTAAGTGCACGCACTTTACGTATACTTGCAAGTTCGGACAAACCCGCGAGTGTACATAAAGTGCCTTGCAAGTACTTAACAGTAGAGTTGAGC
Organism: Glandirana rugosa; assembly: GCA_018402905.1. NCBI lineage: Eukaryota > Metazoa > Chordata > Amphibia > Anura > Ranidae > Glandirana > Glandirana rugosa. Next base: position 167,865 of record BLSH010338011.1, on the reverse strand, counting down.
GAACCTCTGGAAGTTCGGGTTCTGCTGGTCCGGCCGAACTTCGGGACAAAGTCCGGGTCCGGGTCCGGACGGAACCCGAACGATCGCACGGACAATTCAAGCCCAGGGGTAACTAAAGTTACCCCAAGCAACAGGCACGCTAGCAAGCCCAAGGCAGGCCTGGGCCTGGGCCTGAAACAGGGCTTCAAGCCGGCCTGGTCGTCTTGGGCTTGAAGGTCTCCAAGCGAGTTGAGATGACAATTCATGAACGTTCCGTGAAATACATGTGAGCGCCCAAACAGGCTTGAACGTTCATATGCATTTCACGCACGTGAATTTCTCGCCATACGGACATACACAAAGAAATTACGTGAAACAAAACAAAAACGGTAACCGAGACGAAATTCGTTATTGTGTTCCAATCATATGGAAATGTAAACAAAA
>BLSH010338011.1:134586-158552 GCA_018402905.1 Glandirana rugosa | reverse complement strand
TCCTGTTTTATCCCAGTTAACATCTTCCAGCAATGAGCGTAGTTTCTGGAAGTTGGCTCTTTTAAAATTCAGTGTCTTTGTATTCCCCTTAGGTTTCCTAGATGTGTAATTTATACTAAAGATAATTGACCTGTGATCGCTAGATTGCCCCTTACTTCCACGTCTGTGATCAGATCTGTGTTATTGGTAATCAGAAGGTCCAATAATGCTTTTCCTCTTGTTGGTGCATTTACCATCTGACCCATGAAATTATCCTGCAGGACATTTAGGAAATGGTGAGACTTAGCTGAACGTGCAGTACCTTCCGCCCAGTCAATATCTGGGTAATTAAAATCCCCCATTATAATAACATTTCCCATCCTTGCCGCTATTCCAACTTGTGATAGGAGGTCCGCCTCCCCCTCCTCCCTCTGATTAGGGGGTCTATAGCATATTCCCAGTAATACTTTCCCCTTGGTATCTTCCCTTTGAAACTCTACCCATAATGATTCAACCTCCCCTCCAGAACCACTATTATATTATTATGTCATCTCTCACATTAATTTGTATGTCATTTTTTATGTACAGGCATACCCCTCCTCCTTTTTTGCCCTCCCTATCCCTGCGATATAGGGAATACCCCTGAATGGTAGCCAGCCAATCATGAGAGCTGTTGAACCAAGTCTCCGAAATTTCCACAAAATCGAATTTCTCCTCGTACAGTAGCAGCTCTAGTTCTCCCATCTTGTCCGCCAGACTCCTGGCATTAGTGAACAAGCCACGTAGTTTTGTACGGATACCTACTGCTTCCTTGTTGGGTAATCCTTGTTTGCATATAGGACTTGTTACCCTACTTGCCACGTGTTTAGATTCCTTAATCGGCCTATCACTCCTCCACCCAATACTACCCCCTAGACTCTGTTCCCATCTGGCTATTTCTAAGTCTGGACCCTCCCCCCCATTGCCTAGTTTAAAAGCCCCTCTAACTTTTTGACCATCCTAATTCCCAGCTGGTCTGCACCTTCCCCATTTAGGTGCAGCCCATCCTTCCTATAGAGCTCGTAACCGATTGAGAAATCGGCCCAGTTCTCCAGGAACCCAAAGCCCTCCTTTCTACACCAGCTCCTCAGCCACTTGTTAACTTCCCTAATCTCCCGCTGCCTCTCTGGTGTGGCTCGAGGTACCGGTAGTATTTCTGAGAATACTACCTTGGAGGTCCTAATCTTCAACTTTGCTCCTAGGTCCCTGAAATCTTTCTTTAGGACACTCCACCTACCTCTAACTTTGTCATTGGTGCCAACATGTACCATGACAGCCGGGTCTTCCCCAGCCCCTCCCAGCAATCTGTCCACCCGATCCGTAATGTCCCGAACCCGAGCGCCCGGTAAACAGTTTACAGTTCGGTGCTTCAGGTCTTTGTGACAGATTGGCCTCTCTGTGTTTCTAAGAATGGAGTCCCCCATCACCACAATCTGCCTTACCTTTCGCCTGACTTCATCCCCACCCTCGCTGGAGGAGTAACTCCCCTGGCAGCTAGGGGTGCCACTCTGCTCCAGCGATGCTGGTTCCTGGCTGGTTTCCGCAATATCACACAACGGGGTGTATCTATTGGGATGCTCCAGCCCAGGATCCGCCTCCCTGACTTTATCCCTTCTACCCTTCCTAACTGTCACCCATCTACTCTGTTCTGGTGCCTGCGCCTCTATGTTTCCACCCGCCTCTGTGCTGGCCCCTGCCGACACCTGCCGAGTACGATCCCAACTCTCGTTAAGTATGGAGAGTCGTCTTAGTGTTGACAGTTGCTTCCTTAGATTCAGAACCTGGGCTTCCAGGGAAACAACGCTCTTACATTTTGTACAGCAGTATTTGCCCTCGATCTCATGATCAAGGAACGCATACATGTGACAAGATGTACACCGAATCGCTTCTCCACACCCGCTGGGCATCGTGCCTATTGATTTAGTGGGGACTGGGAATTTTGCCCTATCCAATTACCTAACTGCTGGCTGCCTTCCACTAATACTCCCCGTACACAGGTACTCACAACACTCGGGTATTCACGCCACTCTCGGGTACTCACACTGCAGTACTCAGGTACTCGCCCAATACACAGGCACTCACCTGATACGCACTATGCACTAGTATTCACTGTACTCCCAACACTGAGGTACTCGGAATACTCAGGTACTCGCAATACTCAGGTACTCGCAATACTCAGGTACTCGCTATGCACAGGTACTCGCTATACTCAGGTTCTCGCATGGAGGGTGGGAGCTCTTCTTGATCAAAGATGTAGTTATACAGGGTATGCAATCTATTTACCAGCACGTCCGCATGAGTAGTATAAACCTCCAGCGGAAGTCCGTTGGAGCCGGGGGCCTTGGCAGTTGCCAACTGGGACATTGCTGTTGCAATGTCCTCAGTTGTGATTGGGGCTTCTAGTGCATTCACTTCTTCTCGATCCAGCTGTGGGAACTGTATATCCCGTAGAAAGTGTTCTATGTGTTGTGGGGTCCCAGTGCTCTGCTAGGAATATAAGGAGGTGTAATATTTGCAAAATGTATCCGCAACTAATTGTGAGGCAGTAATAAGTTCTCCATTCTCCACTCGTAGGGACACTACCACAGGAGGTGTGCTGTCTAAATGCGCCAAATAGGCCAGCAACCTGCCTGCCCTTTCTCCGTGTTCAAAAATGCGTGCCTTGGTAAAAAACATGTGTTGTTTGGCTTTATCTATGTGGAGTTGTGCAACAATCCGGGTGTGAAGCCGGAGATTGTCTCTGTTCTGTGAGGAGGGGTCCCGTATAAACTGGTCGTGTAGCATCTGCAGATGTTCGGTGGCCTGTTGTAATGTTTGTTTGGTGGTCCACTTATGTCTGTTAATGCAAGTGGACAGTAGGGAGCGTGCATGAAGCTTAAAGGTTTCCCATACATTACCAACCGTAGCAGTATTCTGGTTAATGGTAAAAAAATACTCAAACTCAGAAGGTATATCTGTCTGATCCTCCAATGCCTTAAGCCAGTAGGGATTGAGCCGCAATTGTCCCCCAGGTGCATTGGCATACAAGTCAAGGGTGATCCAATATGGGGAGTGGTCTGACAATACCCTAGTAGCGAACCCCACATGATGCAAGTTAGGGAGTAAGCCATTTGATATTAAGATTAGATCGATCCGGGACATAGTGCCATGAGTGGCCGAAAAGCAGGAGTAGGCCCGGGACACTGGAAATTTGTGTCTCCAGGTGTCAGTGAGGGCGAAGTCTGTCATCAGTCTACTAAACCTAGTAGGAGGGGAAGGACATGCCTGTCCCTCTGTTGGGTTAAGCCTGTCCAGTTCTGGATCCATCACCCCATTAAAATCACCCATCCATATGGCAGGTATCGTGGGCTATTGAGCCATGAATGCCAGACCCTTTCGCACCACCTCAGAACTGTACGGTGGCGGGATGTAGCATGCAGGTATCAATATCGGGTTACCCCTGAGGGTTGCGTTCAGAAATATGAACCTTTAAATAAACAACTTTGCACTTTTGGAGAAAATTAATCTGTTTTGTGACATGCAGCAGCTATACACAAAGTGAAAAAACACCTGATAATAAGTAAACAATTATATAGGGCTTAGCATAAACATCAACACAAATAACCGAAAATAACCAAATATTGTACAACTATTATTAAAGTGCAGTGCCAATCTAGTCCAATAACAGTGAAAAAAGTGCACTAGTGCTTGAAAGGTGCTAGCAATCTTCAAAGGTGCCAAAGTGCAGCAAAACCATGTGGGGTGTCACCCAATGAGCGTCCCTACTCACCAAAAGACCATGACCGCCAGCTTTTCAGTCTGGGGGTCTGGTCAAGCTTGGTAAGATCAGATGCTTCTCAGAGGTAAGCCTGGGACACGATCGTTCAGAATGATCTGATTCCACAAAACTCCAATAATGTGCGGAGTTAATAGGATAAGAGAAGAAGGGGGACCACAATAGTGAAGTACTGTAAGGTCATATATTTATTGCTCAAACAAAAAGGTACTTACAAAATAGCTGATAAAACTTCGCTTGTAAAATCCATATGAACGCCGCTGTTCAGCGTGCGTTCCAGCAAAACTAGAAGCGACGTCCGCGGAAACCAAAAACCGGAAATTACATCAACGAGTTTTGCCTGCCCATATGCGTCATCAACGGACATTATTTTCGGATTTCCACATCATTAAATACTCGGGGGAAGCGGCCTCCCTCCCGAAGAGAGTTTTACTGATTGGCTCGAAAGAACTATAATGGCCAAAAAAGGTGGGTCCACCGATGTGTCCCCAATTACTAAAAAAGGTTAACCGGAAAGTCATCTCTGATTGTACAAAATTTCTTACAGATAGTAAATACATTAAAAATGATAGATAAATACTAGAAAAATAGAAAACAAATAAAATACTGAAAAACTAGAATAAAATGAATTAAAAGAATAAAAAAACAAAAAAACAGAATATAAACATAAACTAATTAGAATGAAAAATAAAAATAAGAATCAAAATAAAAATAAAAAATAAATTATAAATAAAATATAAAATATGTATTTATTAATTAAAAATATGTGAAAAAAATATTATATAAAAAAATAAATGTATATATAAATGAATAAAAAAATGTGAATTTCTAATATTGTCTTGGCTGAGGTGAAAGATAATATTTGTGGCTACCAGTTGGAAAGAAAACAGTTTAAATCCAATTCAGTATTTAACCCCAGATGTGTTTAAGGCTGTGGTTGAACAGGATTTAGAGGAATTGCAACTAAAACCAATTAGGAAAAAGAAAGACGTACAAAAAGGTCTGAATATGTTAGAGGAAAAAAAAGACATAGTAATCCGAGCAGCCGATAAAGGCGGAGGACTGGTTATCCTCAATTAGGCTGATTATTTAGCTGAGCTTGATAGGCTGGTTGTTGATAAAAATACATTGAAAGGGAACCCTACAAAAAAATATAAAAATAAACTAAGGAAACTCGTAAATGAAGCACAGGTTGATGGTATTTTGAAGAAAAAAGAGGCCAGATATTTGATACCGGATGCACCCAGAGTGCCAGTAATTTACCAATTACCTAAAGTCCACAAAAGCATTAATAACCCATCAGGGAGACCCATAGTGAGTGGGGGGGACTCACTATTCTCTCGTTTGGGTGAATATGTGCACGGTTTTCTACAACCCTTGGCCCAGAAATGTCCAGCATATCTCAAAGATAGTGAAGATTTGATAGGCCTACTTCAACAAATAGATATTAAGAAGGAACACATTATAGCTAGTATTGATGTAGAATCCCTATATACTAATATTTAACAACAGCATGCACTCGAAGCAGTGGCATGGGCCTTAGAGACCACGGATATCAAACCACGACAGAAAGTGTTCCTGTTGAAAGCGTTAGAACTGGCCACGAGTCATAACTTCTTCTGGCATAAGAATAAATTCTTTAGACAGAAGAAAGGGGTAGCAATGAGGGCTAAATATGCCCCCTCAGTTGCTAACCTGTTCATGAGCCCCTGGGAGGAAGAGGCAATCTTTGGAAAAAATAACCCAGACCTTAGATTTTATAAAAGATAGATTGACAATATCATTATAGTTTGGACAGGAACACAGGAGTCTTTCGAGAAGTTCCTTGTGGATATGACACAAAATCGATTTGGTATCCTGTTCTTGGCCAACTCAGCCATCGATTCTGTCCACTTCTTGGATTTGGTCATATTCAAGCAAAATGGTCGCTTGGTGACCAAGACCTTTTTCAAGGAAGTGGATAGAAATGGATATATCCCACTAGCGAGTTGTCATCACCCTAGGTGGCTGGGGGGGATCCCTAAAAGCCAAATGATGAGAATTAGATGCAACTGTCATAACCAACAAGATTATGAGGAACAAGCAGAGGTTTTAAAACGAAGGTTCCAAGAAAAGGGATATAAGACTAGAGACCTACTAAATATCAAGTATAGCGTAGGCCAAATGAATAGAGAGGATCTCTTCAGATCATCGAATAAACGGCAGGCTGGAAATTTTGATACAGTTTTTATTACTAGGTTTAGCCGGCAATATAAACAACTAGAACATATTATTACAATACACTGGCCTTTATTACTGCGAGATCAAGAACTATCCAAGATGTTACTGAGAAAACCCCAATTTGTAAATACTAAACCTCCCACCCTGCGCCTTAGGCTAGCAAGGAACGTCGTCAATCCACCCAAAAGGACAATGACCTTCCTTGACCAGGTGGGTTTCTATAGTTGTGGGAGGTGTAGAATGTGTAAGACCTCAAAATACAGGAAAAGGAAAACTCTTCAGTTCAAATCCCATTCTAGAGGATCAACATATGGTATGATTAAAAAATTCATCTTGTGTGATTCTACACATGTCACATACTTGCTATCTAGCCCCTGTGGGCTCCAGTATGTGGGTAGAACCACAAGTTAAAAACGAGATTGGGTGAGCATATTAATAGAATCAAGAAGGGGTTTAAACAACACAGTCTATCCAACCATTTTTGGATATATCACAGAAGAGATCCTAGTCTATTGAGCTTCTGTGGTGTTGACCGAATTGAACCTAACTGGAGGGGGGGGGGGATCTGAGGAGGGCGGTTTCCCAGAATGAAACCTATTGGATTCATCGTTTGGGGACACTTGTCCCCCTGGGGTTAAATATTGAATTGGATTTAAACTGTTTTCTTTCCAACTGGTAGCCACGAAAATTATCTTTGACCTCAGCCAAGACAATATTAGAAATTCACATTTTTTTATTTATTTATATATACATTTATTGTTTTATACATTTTATTTCACATATTTTTAATTAATAAATGCATATTTTATTTATAATTTATTTTTTATTTTTATTTTGATTCTTATTTTTATTTTTCATTCTTTCTAATTAGTTTATGTTTATATTCTGTTTTTTTTTTATTCATTCATTTTATTCTAGTTTTTCAGTATTTTATTTGTTTTCTATTTTTCTAGTATTTATCTGTCATTTTTAATGTATTTACTATCTGTAAGGAATTTTGTACAATCAGAGATGACTTCCCGGTTAAACTTTTTTAGTAATTGGGGACACATCGGTGGACCCACCTTTTTTGGCCATTATAGTTTTTTTGAGATAATCAGTAAAACTCTCTTCGGGAGGGAGGCCGCTTCCCCCGAGTATTTATTGTGGAAATCCGGAAATGATGTCCGTTGATGACGCCTATGGGCAGGCGAAACGCGTTGACGTAATTTCCAGTTTTTGGTTTCCGTGGACATCACTTCCAGTTTTGTTGGAACGCACTCTGAACAGCGGCGTTCATATGGATTTTACAAGCGAAGTTTTATCAGCTATTTTGTAAGTACCTTTTTGTTTGCGCAATAAATATATGACCTTACAGTATTTCACTATTGTGGTCCCCCTTCTTCTCTTATCCTATTATCTCCACACATTATTGGAGTTTTGTGGAATCAGATCATTCCGAACGATCGTGTCCCAGGCTTACCTCTGAGAAGCATCTGATCTTACTAAGCATGACCAGACCACCAGACTGAAAAGCTGGCAGTCATGGTCTTTTGGTGAGTAGGGATGCTCATGGGGTGACACCCCACATGGTTTTGCTGCACTTTGGCACCTTCGAAGATTGAAAGCACCTTTCAAGAAATACGAACCTGCCCTGCCGATCCGTCTGTACCAGCACCAGCTTGAAGGGGACATTTTTACTGATTAGAATAGAGACCCCTCAGGAGTATTGTGTGTGAGTGGAGTGGTAAAGTCACCCCACCCAGGGACGTTTCAGCACCTTTTGTAGTGAGCCGGTAACGTGTGTCTCTGTCAAGGCGATTATGTCAGCCTACTGCGCCTTAAGGAAGGCGAGGACGGCCATCCTCTTGATTTTGTCCCTTACCCCACGGATATTCCAGGCAAGTCATTTAGCGTGTATCATGTATGGGTTTTAGGTGTTATGTCCCGGGAGCAGGGCGGAAGAAGTACCGGCAGTGCAAATATAGAGCGCTGTCGCAGCAGGCTCTCTATTCAATTAAGTATATCAGATTCTATGCAATAAATATCACTACTGTTGATTATGTACCTCGGAGGTACCAGTTTGCACTTGTATTTAACCGGAAAACTTTCCCAAGAACTCCCCCCTCCCAGCTCTACATCTGGAACTCCATATGAGAGCATAATGCCCAAACCAAAAACATAAAAACAGTCTTCCAGTCCTATAGTGGGGCTGGAGGCACTCCACTTATAATTTCCTGTAACCAGTATTGAACCAGAATGTTGCAGAGCATTAACAGAACAGTATCCAACTAAAATTGCAAAAAGAGAAACGAAAAGTAAAATAGGAAAAATAAGACTGTACAGTTCCCTGGGGGCGACATATCTTCTGGAAAACAAGTGAGCCATATTGGCTACTGCGTCAGTACACTCCGCTAAGGCTCCGTAAACCATATGTCAGATCCATATTGAAAAGGCTTACTTCCGGTCCTTATTGATCATGAGGGAGTCCGGCATGATCACCGGTGCATGTATAGCCTTTAATTCCACATGGTAAGGGGTCACCGCTCAAGGGCACAATCAAACAAATAGTGTGTTCATGGGATAGCGGCCCGTCAGGGTGGAATATACCCAAAATCAGGAAAAAGAGTATCAGTAAAAACAGTACCTGAGACTTGTGGGTTCCTAATTCCAAGGCTTCGGTGCTCAGCAGGGTCCAGGCCTAGTCCCCGTGGCGGTCCAGCCAATCCACAGCCGCTGCAGGGTCTTCAAAGAAATGGGCACGTCCGCCTTCCTCCACCCGGAAGCGGGCAGGATATAACATGGCATACTTGAGATGGAGAGCACGAAGGCGCCTCTTTACCTCCTGGTATTTAGCCCGCTGTTTTTGGACGTTAAAGAAGTCAGGGAATACTGCCACGCGTACATTTGAAAAGGGGATGTTACCTTTCTCCCAGGTTAAATGTAGAATTTTATCTCTGTCTTTAAAATTAAAAAATTTTGCGATGAATGTGCGGCAGGGGGCCCCCTGAGGACGAGGCCGTGCTGGTATACGGTGGGCTCAACCGCGAACATCGCTGAGAAAGAATCCCGGCCGAATGTGGTGATGAGTAGGTTCTCTAGGAAGCCGGCAGGGTCTGTGCCCTCCGCTTTCTCGGGTAGACCTATGAAGCACAAATTACATCTTCGGAGGCGATTTTCCATATCCTCCTGTCTGGCCGCCATCTGCTGAATTTGGCGCTGGACCTGCTCTGTGTTGTGTTGAAGCGGGTGGATCATGTCCTCTACGCTGCTTATCCTGGCCTCGGTCCCTGTGACACGGTCTCTCACCGTCGACAGGTCCTGCCGGATCAAAGACACATCGATTTTGACTTCTTCAATTTTAGTCATCAACGTGCTTTGGCAGAGCGCAATTGCCTCCAGCACCCTGGCCTCGGACGCCGCCAAGTCCGTGTCAGGAGAGTCCCCGGCTCTATCCGTGGCCTACGTGTCTTTTTTCTTGCAGGCGGTATTTTGCAAGTTTTGCAGCCGCATCCGTCGCCTTTTTTGGGGGAGACATCTCCTCTGGGATCTCAGGAACCTGCAGTCCCCTATTTAGAATTGAAGAGGTCCGGATTAGAGGCAGGATTCACAGTACAGGATAGTCTGGGATCAGAGCTCTCACGATGTGCGCCTTACCGCATCGCTCTCCAGGTCACGCCCCCCAATGCTGATAGTAGAATAAAAATGTGGCATTCACTTTAAACAGTGACAAGAATACATTTAACCACGAAAACTGGGCATTTTCTGGCACTTTTTTGTTTCCATGTGAAAATCATTTTTTTTTTGCTAGAAAATTAGTTAGAACCAACAAATATTATATATTTTTTTAAAGAGAGAATAAATTGGTGGGTTTTGCAATTATTTATGTCACAGGATATTTGCGCAGTGGTTTTTCAAACGCGGTTTGTTGGAAAAAATACACTTTTTAAAATTTTAATGCAAAACAACACCATACATAACCCGATTTTTTTGCAAAATATAATGTCATGCCATGCTTTAAAATTGCACACACCCACACAATAGCGACAAACAATGTAAATCTTTCTATCCATAGGCGATGCTTTTAAAGCCTTTACAGGTTATCAGTTTAAATGTACAGAGGAGGTCTAGTGCTAGAATTACTGCCCATGATTTGATGTTTGCTGCGATACTGCAGGCATCACCCCGGTACAACCACTTGAAGTCAAAAGACGCACCAGGTATGTGATTTGGCAGCAAGTGGTTAAAGCATTTGTTAACCCAAAATAAAACAAAACAGATCCTGTTCCCTTAAAGCATGCTATACAGCACAGTGCTTGTGCTGTGTCATTTGGCCCCTTGTATCACCTGTAATGCCTGTCTAATCCTTGTTCTGCCTTCCTCCTGTACGCTGACTCCGAAATATCATGGCTGCAGAGCACTGACACCAGATTCAATATGTGCCTTCATCATCTGCAGCCCTGCTCCTGCTGCTCTCATACTTAATACAAAAAGCCTGCATCCCCTCTGTATTAGAACAAGAAGTTGCCCTGTGTCTGTGTTATATCATAAATATGCTTATCTGTACTGATAACACACCGTCTTCCTGTGGTCATGTGACTCCTCAGCTCTGTCTCTCCTCTCCTACCCTGCTAACGTCAGCTGCAGTGCTCGGTCCCACCTGCTTGGACTGTCAGCTAGACAGAGGAAAGGAGAGAAGAGGCAACTGATCACAAGAAGACAGTGTGTTATCAGTACAGATAAGCATATATATGATATAACACAGACACAGGAGAACTTATTGTTATAATACAGAGGGGATAGGAGCATTTTATACAAGTGGCTTAACAACTACTTTAAGGATCTCTGTGATAATGAATAAATGCAAGAAATGCAGTTTGTATTTTATTTTGTGCTGTTGAATTGCATTACCAAAGCACCACTTCAGTAAATTCCAATTGCAAAAAAATATATTCGTTACAAAGGCTATATTCCATTCCTGTAATAACTATTCAGTGATCTTTAAAATGATCCAATGTTGCTGCAGGGACCAGCACTAAAGAGTCCTTGGATGCCTTTCTACAGACTTTTTCAAGTTAGTTCGTTAGTAGAGTGCAAATTTCTAAAACTCTATAATGCCGACTGAGGCATAATGCTTCATGACGAGCGAGAGTACATCGATCACATGCTTAATTTGTCACCTGGGAAGCCCTTGTTTCAGGCAGTCGAAACAATTGCTGAAAGTAAAAGTACACAGGATGATGGGGCCCACCTTTCTGAGAAGTGTTCCTGCCTTCCCTTGCCCTAATGTTTATATTAAAAAATGGCTAAGTCCTCCTAAGCAGAGAAATATTTTTTGCATAAATAGAATGTAGTGCGCGATTTTTCTTGAGTCAGGAAGATATTTTGGATGTACTGGAAGTTAAAGTCACTATAAAATACTGGTTCTCAGAAACAAAAAAAAGTATAAATCTATTTGGTGTGCTCTTCTATAACTTAAATAGAATTTCTGTCAGTGCTTTGACAAATGAATCCATTAAAATCTGCAATAAATCTTAAAAAACACTTAGTGATGCTGCCATGAAGGTCCTTGTTCAGGCACTTCCCTTTATGGGGTGACAACCATCTTCCAGCTGCACTGTTCCTTTATCACACTATCACTTGGGCATCTGATTGAGACTAGGCATGAGTGAATTTACTCGGTTTTGATTTGCCAAGGGTTTGGTGAATCATGCTTCAAATTCAGTGAACTTAGCAGTGAATCCCTTCAAAGTTAATGGGGGCAAATTGTGTTTGTAAATTCTAACCATTTTAAGGCTAACAAGGAAATGGGAAGCTGGGCATTGCTATGGGGAACGTGTATCAATGCAAAAAAAAAAATACTGTAATGGGACTTTTCAAGCAGCTTCAAGGGCAACATTGAAATGAACACATTTTTCAAATAACATACTTGTGATAACAAGGTTATGTTCTCTCACCTGTATATCCATTAACTAGATCAATTTTTACATTCCAGCTATGGGCCTATTGATTTATAGAAACAAACCTTGTTCTTAAGATAACAAAGTCTTACATATATTGGTTTTTAGTACAAACAAGGCAATCTTCTGGTAATATTGTCTTGGAAAAAAAATTATTTTCAAATGCAATCTTTAGAAACTAGGTGTAAATTCACTTTTTCTATCCTGACCAGTGTTCCTTTGAAAAAACAAAATACAAATACAAAAAGTTTAAGTATTAACCACGTCACCTACGGAAGATTTAAGGCCTGTACACACAATAAGGAAATCGGAAGCAAAATTTTGTACTACGAACGATCGGCCGATTATCTGATTATTAGTATAGTACTTTCCATAGCCGATTCTTACTTTTCAGACGACAAAAACTGAAGGTGCATGCTATAAAATTTTTATCGTACGCGATCACAACATCCGATCTTCGTTTGATTAGTACAGTTTTCACCCAAAAAAATTGTAACAGCAAGACTACGCATGCTTGAAAATGAAAGAATACATTAAAAAATAGCTCAATACATTATATCACTGCCAAAGTTGTATTCTGTCGTACAAGAATTTTCGTACATTGAGTAACCTCTTCACTTTCGATATGTGACTAGCATGCCACAAAAAAATCGAAAATTATTCGTCCAATAATCTGTGCCAGGCTGTACTCCCCTTCCTGACCAGGCCATTTTTTGTGATACAGCACTGCGTAACTTTAACTAACAATTCACAGTCGTGCGACGCTGTACACAAATAAAATGTATGTCCCTTTTTCTCAAAAATAGAGTTGGTAGAGGTGGTATTTGATCACCTCGGCGGTTTTTATTTTTTGCACTGTAAACAAAAAACAACTGACAATTTGGAAAAAAAGAACCCAATATTTTTTACTTTCTGTATTAAAAACACATTCAATAAAAAATGTAAAAAAATCAAATTTCTTCATCAATTTAGGCCAATATGTATTCTGCTACATATTTTTGGTAACAACAATCACAATAAGCATATAAAGATTGGTTTGCACAAAAGTTACAGCATCTACAAACTATGGGATATTTTTATTTTATCATTTTTATTTATTTATTCTTTACTAGTAATGGCGGCGATCAGCAACTAATAGCAGGACAGCAATATCGCGGTGGACAAATCAGACACTTAATTGACACTTTTTTGGGGACCAGTGACATTATTACAGCGATGGGTGCTAAATAAATGCACTGTCACTGTACTAATGACACTGGCAGGGAAGGGGTAACATCAGGGGTGATCAGAGGGTTAAATGTGTGCCTAGCTGGTGATTCCGTGTAGTGGGGGAGGTGCTTTTACTAGTGGAAGGCATGGATCAGTGTTCCTACTTTACAGAAAGAAAGAATCCATGCCTTCTGTACTGTCAGAACAGCAATATGCTTTGTTTACATAGGCAGCCTGCCGTTCTGCCTGTGTACCGAATGATTGGCGGGCCTGCGGGACCCGCTGATCAGCTCCCGCTGTGTAAAATCACAGCGGGAGCAAGCTGGCGGCGGCACTGCACCCTCTCACCCGATACCTGGAAGTGCAGGATCACGTATATATACATGATCTTGTGCAGCACGGCTGCCCTGTAGCAGTAAATGTGATATGGGGCGGTCAGCAAGTGGTTAAAGGTGGAAAAACATAGTAATAAAAAAAAAAAATATCAGTTTCAATGTAAAACTTAAGGAGAGAAGAGAAGATAAGAGTTATTAAAGGATGATTAGATTTAACTCAGGGTTACTCAGGGGTTAAATAGGAACACAGTTTTCCTTTATTTTCTTTATTCTTTTAATAAAGATGCCTCATCCTAATGCTTTATTGTAATTCTACTTGACACTGCAGGTGCTGTTCTCAGTGGCAGTATACACAAAGCAGCAAGATCTGCCTCTCTGATACTAAACAAATAGCTGGTAAATTCTTCCAGAGAGCAATACCCCAATTTAAAAAAATATTTTTTCCAGGTACTTTTAGCAGTGACACATGCTTTGTCTTCAAACAGCAATAGGCTCCCTGTGACCAGGAGATAGGAGTTGGCCGTACCTCCCAACAGCCCCGGATTGGGCGTGACTTTCCCACATTTCCACCTCTGTCCCACAGTCCCGCTGTACAGGGGCTTTGTCCCGCATAACTCCATAATAACATAATAACTTCCAGTCCAATAGGACCTTCAGCAGTGTAAACAACGAGAGAGCGCAGATGCCAAATCCAAGTGTGATGTCGGGGATGGGCGGGACTGCTGCCTAAACTTGCCCCTTTGTCAAGCAACCAGTGCATAGGGAAAGATCCGGCATTCATACATTGCTGGCTGGGGAAAAGGTGCCAAGGGTCAAGATCAATCACCTGATCCCCGGTCTTTAACAATGCGGACATTAACACTGCGATACTTGTATGATAAAGACCGGAGATCGGGTGATACCAACAGAGAAGACGAGATGTACAGGGACTTTACGGTACAGGACTTCCGTACGTTGAAGATCCTGATACAGCTCCTTGATGAAAATGAAGCAATGGGTGTGACTCCTGACTCAGACTCGTCCTCTTCTGAGGACGAGCCCGATGAGGGACTCCCACCCATTGAGTTTAAGGCCAAGTCTCGCTATTTTCCTAAGTTGCAGACGTGTCCAGCCGTCTGGGCCTTTCTTAAGCAAACGTTGAAGGAACTGGAACGCCTTCCAGTATGTCTTCAGCCGACCACCAACCTTACTGATGCCCAACTTCAGGCATATCGGGGTCTTGCCCAAAACGACCAAGTGGTCATCGAACCCTCGGATAAAGGAGGTAATGTGGTCGTGATGGACAAGCCCCAATATGAGTCTATGTGCATGACTATCCTGAATAACCCTGAGTGGTATCGGCCAGTCTCTGAATCATTTGTCTTGGACTGCCGGGATCGTTTTGGATCCCTGCTGCTACAGGCCTTCCATGATGGCATAATTAATAAGGATCTTTTGGAGTATTTGCAGGTGAAGTGGCCGGTAATGGCCACTTTCTATGCACTGCCGAAGGTTCATAAAAATCTATTGAATTCACCAGGTCGCCCCATAATATCGGGCATTTGCGGTCATATGGAGATGGCCAGTATATATGTGGATTGTATGCTAAGACCCGATGTCACTGACCTGCCCTCCTACCTAAAAGACACCCCAGACCTACTGAAGGTCATCGAGGGACTGGTGATACCACCGGGCTCTACACTGGTGGCTATAGATATTGAAGCTTTATATTCCAGCATCCCACATCAAAAGGGTTTGGAGGTGGTATCTAGCTTTTTGGGGGAACGTGACCAGGATAGCTGGCCTGTATGTAACTTTGTCCTGCAACTTTTGGAACAAATTCTTACCTGTAACTGTTTCACCTTTAATGAGTCCACCTACCTCCAGGTACAGGGGGTGGCGATGGGGACATGCTGTGCCCGATCGTACGCCAACCTTTACCTGGGATGTTGGGAGTGCTCATTGTTCTCGGACGATGCAGCATCGGTGTACCTCCGCCACGTGTTGCTTTGGCAGAGGTACATAGATGATATCCTCGTCATTTGGTCGGGGTCTATATCTGAGTTGGAGGCGTTTCTCCAATTCATGTCTTCCAACACCTACAATCTCCATTTTACCATGATTTACAGTTCCTCCTCTGTGTCCTTCCTGGACTTGAGGTTAGTCCTTAGGGAGGATGGCAGCCTTGTTTCCTCTCTGTTCCGAAAGGACACGGCTGGGAATACGATCCTGCATTATCGCAGTTCCCACCCCCGCCCACTGATCCACAGTATCCCCTTCAGTCAGTACCTACTTCGCAATTGTGCGCTGGATGCAGACTTTGAGAGGGAAGCAGGAGCTCTCTACAACCGCCTCAGAGACCGGGGTTACAGCAAGAAGGTCCTCAAGAGGGCTTACCAGAAAGCCAAAGCTCGTACCAGACTAGATCTGGTCTTTGGCTCTCGTAGACCGTCTAAACTAGCAACTACAAAGGTAATTACCACCTTTAGTAGTCAACATCAGCAAGTCCACAATATTATGTCTCGCAATTGGCACTTTCTTGCTTAGGATGCTGCAATTAGGAAATACATTTCTAATCGCCCAGAGATGGTGTTCAAGAGAGCACCATCTCTCCGCGATAGACTTACGCATAGTCATTATGTGTCAGCTGTTTCAAATGAGGGGGCAGTGGGGGGAGCGAGCACCTATCGCTGTGGGGAATGTGACTATTGCCCATGGATTAGGGAGGGATCTAGCTTTCCTCTACCCTAAGGGGGCATCTTTAGACCTCGCATGTACACCACCTGTAGAACGGAAGGGGTGGTGTACATGGTGATATGTATATGTGGTGCCTTTTACATAGGAAAAACTAAGCGCATGCTTGCCAAACGTATCCAGGATCATCTATACTATATAGACGCTGGGTTACTATATACCGCTATTCGCAAGCATGTGGGCCTATATCATAGCTATGACCCCATGACAGTGTCCTTCTTTGTTCTAACTCATATTCCTCAGAATCCGCGAGGAGGAGATATAGACCAAAAGATCCTACAAGTAGAATCACGCTGGATTTATAATCAGAGGGCTACTGAGCCCCCTGGATTGAATACATGCTTGTCCTAAAAGCCCTTTTTGTAGAAACACCTCTGGGCCTTTAGGTTCCTGATAATTATTGAAGCTGGCAACTGGATATGTCAGTCAACATCCATCTTTTATGCCTATATTGGTGTTCTAATAGATGCATACCTGCAGCAAATATGTACTAAACAAATAATCAACTAACTATGTAATATATTGTGACATGTATATGTTTGTTATGTATAAGGGCTATTGGTGTCTGTTTCCTGGGCTGCTCGTCTTTTCTCCTCCCCCCTTTCTGTTTGCCTCCTCCCTTTGGAGACACCTCTGCAATTGGGTGATATTTGGGATGCCCTGGACACTGCAGGGAGTGATGTCAGCTCATCTCCCTGCTCCCCGCACTGCTCCTCCTAGTGCGGGAGGACCTGGAGTCTATGTCAATGCCGCCCACAAAGTGGGCGGCCTCGCCCTGGACTACCATGTCTGGTGTGGGCATCCGTGCCGAAGTGATGTCAGGAGACTGCGCCGGGCTCGTCACTTCCAGTGGGACCGAGATTTAACCCGACATGGGGAAGCGTCACAGCTGTGGCCTCTGTGTGACGGCGCCAACACGTGGATGCGGACTGGGTGGCTTCCTCTGCTTTAGGTGAGTACTAGGACTGCCCTAGGGCATTTACTGCACCCTCTGGTGGCTATGCTGGTCCACCCTGCACCTTACCTGTGGTGCATGGGATGGACCACAGCCACCTGAAGACAGTTCTATGTAAAATGCGAGGCTGCACTGGGTCTATATTGTACTAGTAGTGTTGGCCCACCCTGTGTCTGGCTGATTAACTGGGATGGACCTTATACACTTTTGCACACTGTGGAATGGAAGTAGTTGTGGGGGTAGTGCCTCACTTTGTGACAATGCTGTATGTATATTTATGGTCATTTTTAATTCCTATTACATGTATTTGCCCCTAGGTGGCCAGCTCACCCCCCTTCCTTTCCCGTGTTGGACAGGGGCGTACGGCTGTGGCGCCCTGGCTGTGCGCTAGTCTCCTTCACTTGGGGACGACGCTTCTTCATCTCACCACCCATCTCTGTGTTGCCTTGGTCCAATATCTACCCATTCAGGACAGGTGACTCTGACATCCCTGCCTCTTAGGGTCTTCGGTGGCTGGACGTAGCATCTTTGTGTGTGGGGGGGGGAAAGGTGAGCGGCTCAGGGAAAGAGAAGTTATGTTCTTTCATGGTGAGCATGTTGTTCTGTATTGTTTTATTTATATTATGTACTTTTCATCTGTGCCTACATAGTGTGTGTATATATATATATATATATAATATAACTAATTTAGATTGTTATCTGCACTAGAATACTAAAAAAATTGGGACCACCCTAGACGAAGCAGGAAAGCTGCAAAACGTTGGTGGAACTGAATGAATCCCATGATGTATTCATGATGAGAGTATATTGTACATTCTGTATCGTTCCTTTTGATGAATGATCATGTCAATTTTATATTATGCTTGTAATAAAATTATGAAATTTTAATCATAAGTTTTGATCATTGCTCACTATTGGAATATGTCCCATAAAATCCCTATTTTCTGTGTTTTTGGCTCGCTGTTTGCCCTGACAGTGCGTCTGGACAATAATTTTTGCTTTAGTATCCTAGTTGTACGCAGGCAGATAACAATGCATTAAAAAGAGTGGTACGAACAGCCCAGAAAATTGTAGGATGTGAACCTATTTCTCTTGATGAAATCTATAAGATTCGCTGCCTTTGTAGGGCAGAAAAAATAATGAAAGATCAGACCCATCCCGGCTGTCATTTTTCAAGTTATTGCCGTCCAGGAGACGTTTTAGGGTGATAAAAGTTAGGACAAACAGATATAAGGAGAGCTTTTTTCCTAGGGCTACTAAAGCTATTAATGCAGGAATGAAATGAAAGTGGTCATTTAGATTTATGTTATAATTTGTTGTCATGTTTTTAAATGGGAATTTTATAGGTGGTAAATTAATTGTGTAGTGCAAATGTGTAGTTGATAATTGTAGTGTATGAATAATGTGTGGAGTAGAAATGTAATTTCATTGTGAATTTGTTTTCTACAATGACAATAAACCTTATCTTATCTTATCTTATCTATAGCTGAGGAGAGGTGCAGTAGCGAGATGTGGATGATATTGAACCCTGTACCCTACATACTCCAGAACCCTGCACTCTGTATGTAACACACTCCAGAACCCACCTTCTGGTACATAACACACCACAGGACCTTGCACTCTGTACATAACACACTCCAGAACCCTGCACACTGTTCATAACACACTCCAGAACCCTGCACTCTGTACATAACACACTCCAGAACCCTGCACTCTGTACATAACACACTCCAAAATCCGGCACTCTGTATATAACACACTCCAGAACCATACACTTTGTGTATAACACCCTCCAGAACCCTGCACACTGTGCATAAACAAAGAAGAGTTGTGGTGACTCACCCAAACATAGGGGAATCACCACAGGACATTATCTTGCATCTGTCATTCCACAAAAATATGTGTGGACCAACATACCAAAAAAGAAAAAAAAACAAGAGGGTTGGGAAATATTCCCAGAGAGTCTGCACATAGTGACACCAGGCAGTATGCTATCAAAAAATTGAATAATGTTTATTTAGACTCAAAATTAAAATGCAATAACAAATAGATTTAAATAGCAACCTCCACCGAGCACGGCAATAACGAAATTGTTAACCATTAAAATGTGATAAGTATAAAGCCCATGTGCACAAATTCAGAAGGGTGGGTGAGCGTCTCTTCTGTCTATAGTGTGTGTGTGTGTGAAATCAACCTGAAGATTCGCTCATAAGAGCAATATCGATCCCTGCATGGAGGAATATTGGATCAACAAGTATCACACATAGACAGTGAGCCACCAGCTCAGACAAGTATAAACATGAGGGTAGGTTGGTATCTTTTTTTTTTTCCAAAGTATTTTTATTAGAGAAGGGGTAATACAGCATACAAGAAATACAACACAATCTCTTGAAGAGAAACAACAGAGAGGAAAGAGAACAGCATATCTGGTTAGAGAGGGGTGCATCAGTAACAGTTGGTATGTTCAAACAATTGCAAGTCTAAGGTCTCAATAATGGGTGTCCACTGAGATCAGAACCTAGTCCAAGAGATCCTATAGTGATGAGTTATGCAGTCTAAGGCCTACACAAGTATAATTAAGGGTGGGTGTCTGTTCATTTGGGGTCGGTGTTGTTAGTTCGGTCTTGGGACATGGTGGCGTTAAAGAGAGGCATAGAAAAGAAAAGTTATATTTTCCATGCTTGTTTGCAAGCCCTCTGCATATTTAAACCGGTAGGTTGGTATCAATGGAATCGTCAAGTATATATTAGTGTATGTTGGACCAATCCCTCTTGGCTGGATTCAGGCTGGGGCTCGTTTTATTGTAAACGTGCCTATTAGTGTGGTAACAGTTCCAGGAATATGGATGGGAACACAAGTGTGAAATTGAAATCAGAGTTCATGCTGTTTCCACTCAGGATTCAGGAGAACCGCTGAGAACATTGTAACAAGTCAGCTTCAGACTGATATACAAACTTACAGCTGATAAGTCTGTGTCCAGATGATTCATATCCCTCACCAATGAGAGTGATTCAACAAACTGTAAGTCGGCTATATGCCAACTATTCATCACTGAAAGCTGTCACTGTTTACTCCACAGACTCCTCACCTCCCCCCCGTCTCCCTCTCCTCACTGACTACAAGGCTGCACAACCATTGGTCGAAATGACCATAGTGGGAGATATAACTTTACCCACCGGAGCTTCTTTTTCAACAGCATGAACTCTGATTTCAATTTCACACTTGTGTTTCCATCCATAGTCCTGGAACTGTTACCAACTAATAGGCATATTTACAATAAAACGAGCCTCAGCCTGAATCCGGCCAAGAGGGATTGGTCCAATATACACTAATATATACTTGACAATTCCTTTGATACCAATCTACCCTCATGTTTATACTTGTCTGAGCGGGTGGCTCACTGTCTATGTGTGCTTGTGTGCTGCTTGTTGATCCAATATTCCTCCATGCAGGGATCGATATTGCTCTTATGAGTGACACTTCAGATTGATTTCACACACACACATTATAGACAGAGGAGACCCTCACCCGCCTTTCTGAGTTTGTATCCATGGGCTTTATACGTATCACATTTTAATGGTTAATAACAACGTTGTTATTGCTGTGTTTGTTGGAGGTTACTATTTAAATCTACAGGCGGTCCCTGGGTTACAAACAAGATAGGGACTGTAGGTTTGTTCTTAAGTTGAATTTGTTTGTAAGTTGGAACAGGTAAATTTTTTAAGTGTAGCTTCAGCCAAAACAAGCTTTTTGGATAGCATAGGGAAGGGTTAACACCCCTGTAATGTTTGTTTTGCTGTCTATGTTTCTGTTAAGAAGATTTCACCTCACTTCCTGTCCCAATGATAATTTGATTTTGAAAATGTTGGGTTGTTGTGGAAACAAGGATTGATGATAAAGCTTCACTGGAGACACCTTTTTCCCATAATAACTCTTACAGGATTGAATTTCCCTTCCTAGGGGGAGATTTCCTCTAACTTCCTGTTGTCTCCCTCTGTAAGTAGGAATCGTTCGTAAGTCGGATGTTTGTAACTAGGGACCGCCTGTATTTGTTATTGCATTTTAATCTTGAGTCTAAATAAACACTATTCCCTTTTTTTTATTTTTGATAGCATACTGCCTGGGGTCACTATGTACTGACTCTCTGGGAATATTTCCCAACCCTCTTGTTTTTTTACCCTGTGCATAACATACTCCAGAACCCTCCACTCTGTACATAATGCACTCCAGAAACTACCTTCGTGTACATAACACACTCTAGAACCCTGCACTCTGTATGTAACTCCAAAACCCTGCACCTTGTGCAAAATGCACTCCAGAACCCTGCACTCTACGTTACTCCAGAACCCTGCACCTTGTGCATAACGCACTCCAGAACCCTGCACTCTGTACATAACTCCAGAACCATGCACTCTGTATCTAGCACTCTCCTGAACCCTGCACTCTGCACGTAACACAGTCCAGAACCCTGCGCCCTGTGCAAAAGGCACTCCAGAAACCTGCAGTCTGAACCTAGTGCTCTCCTGAGCCCTGCACTATGTATGTAAAGCAGTTCATAAACCTGATCCCTGTGCGTATCAGAATCCAGAACCATGAAATCTGTACATAGCGCACTCCTGAACCATGCACTTCATACATAGCACACTCCTGAACCCCTGCACTCTATGTAATGCATTCCTGAACCCTGCACTCTGTACATAATGCATTCCTGAACCCTGCATTCTGTACATAGAGCATTCCGGAACCCTGCACTCTGTGTGTAATGCACTCCTGAATCCTTCCACACTTTGTGTAACTCACATTTCCATAGTTTATGCAAAACCATTTGTAATGGAAGCTTTTTGTTCTTTTTTTTTTTAAATGATTGTGTTGGGGTTTGTATGTGTCAGTGAGACTCTTGATTGCGGCACAGCAATCAAAGCATATTTTATAGGTTCAAAGAAACCTGGGTTTTGTTTACCCATGCCCATTAATCCCCTCCCGCTGTTAAGAGTTTGGTCACACCCGCTTTTGCCACAGTGCATGTAACGCATTGTTGGTTGCTTCCTCCCTCAAGTGTCCCTCACTCTGAAGTTCAAAAGTTGGGAGGTATGGAGTTAGCCAGTGGTTGAAGTGAAGTGATTTAACCTGTTCTAATTGATGAAAACCTGTCCTGCTACTGGCTAGGTATTATCAAACTCTCATTAACAATTAAGAGTTTGCAAAGGATACAGCAGTGTAAAACTAGCCAGCAGTAGGACAATTCCAATGGCCAAGATTAGGTCCAAATTTCCTGGAGATAAAGAGCAAAGGGTTTTACTACAATAATTAGCAGGACAGTTTTAGGATGCATTCACACAGGTAATTAGCACATTCTGCAAATTCCAGTGGCAAGAATCTACAGATTTTTGCAGCTGGAATGACAGGTGTGTGAACAGCTGTGGCCACTCAAGCTTATACAAAGCTGACAGGCTAACGTCAGCTGCAGCTATCTGTGTCTGTTTGCAGCTGTTTGTACAGCTAGCAATTACCTGCTGTAGGAAGAGACTGTGTCCAGCGGCGATCATCTATCTCCTATTGCAGGCAATGCCTGGCTGTGTGAATAACTGTGAACAGTCACAGATAGCTGGAAACCAGCCTGTCATTGCTTTTTATGGCCTGAGTGGCCACAGCTCTTTGCATACCCTATTGTTCCAGGTGCAGAAATCTGTAGATTCTTACCACTGAAATTTGTAGTGTGCGCTAATCGCCCATGTAGTATCCCTATTAGGGATAATAGGTCTAACCAGTGTATGCCTAACTTTTTTTTCTATGGAAATAGGAGGTGCAGTGGATATGAGTGATATAATTAGAGGTGATATAAGTGCAAAGGGTACCTGCACTTTTATTGGCCCTTTTTTTAAGAATGATGCAGCGCTGTGCTGTGAACAAACAGCATCTTCAAAAAAAGATGAACGGTAGCACTTTAAACACACTAAACTTAAGAAAAGACCTTATCAACAGAATCAGAAACCCCTTAAACAAATGCCCCCCCCCCAATCCCTCCCCTAAAACAAAAGCCTACTTTTTTAAATGGCAGTGTTGCTTCTTGAATGCCACACTATTTCGAGTTAGAGTGCAAATTTGTAAAACTCTATAATGTTGACTGGACATAATGCTTCACGAGGAGCGAGATTACATCTAGCACTTGCTTAATTTTTTGCCTAGGAAACCCTTGTTTAACCACTTCAGCCCCGGAAGGATTTACCACCTTCCTGACCAGAGAACATTTTGCAATTCGGCACTGCGTCGCTTTAACTGATAATTGTGGGGTCGTGCGACGTTGGAACCAAACAATATTGACGTCCCTTATTTCCCACAAATAGTGGGTGGTATTTGATCACCTCTGCGTTTTTTATTATTAGCACTATAAACAAAAAAAGAGTGACAATTTTGAAAAAATACAATATTTTTTACTTTTTGCTATAAACATGCGGGGTTATAGCGTCAGGGCTATTTTTAGTGTCTAGCGGCGGTAATGATCATTTTTTTTTTTATTATTATTTTTACGATATTTAGATAAAGGTATCAAACATCTGCGCTATTGAAAACACGTTGGGTTAGTTATATGCGGATAACACTTAAATAACTTCTTATGTATAGCCGAATTTGACTCCTTCTTTAATCAAAAAAATGAACAAAAAACCTATAAATAATATCGTTTTTCATTTTTTATAACATAAAAAAGTTTTAACAGTGAGAAAAAAACAAATATCACGATTATTATTTTTTGCGTCTCCACTAGTTTATGGTGGGTGATAAAC
>BLSH010338011.1:37269-53104 GCA_018402905.1 Glandirana rugosa | reverse complement strand
TATATATATATATACATTTATTTATTTCTTTTGGTAAAAAAAAAAAAAAAAAACTTTTATTTTCTGTTTGTTATGAAGGCATATATTTTTTCTCCTCTCTTTTTAATGTCAAAAGACCTGCTCTCTCTAGTGCTATTTTCCTTTCTGGCTATAATTTCAGCTGGCCGTCCTATCTGTCCTCAAGCCATGAGTCAGTCACCGCTTATGTAAAAAGACCCTCAAATTCAAAGGTACGGGACTAGAGTTGAGCGAACGCGAACTGTAAAGTTCGGGTCCGTACCGAACTTTGGGGTGTCCGTGACCCGAACCCGGACATTTGAAAAAAAGTTTGGGTTTGGGTATTTGATCACGCATGTTGAATAGCTGCAGGGCAGCCAATCAACAAGCGTTTCACTGGTTTGCCCTTAGAAGCCATCACAGCCATGCCTACTAATGGCATGGCTGTGATTGGCCAGTGCATCATGTGACCCAGCCTCTGTATAAGCTGGAGTCACATAGTGCTGCATGTCACATGCTCTCAGGCTAGTCTAGGGAGAGGATGCTACCGGCGCTGTGAGGGACAGATTGCAGATATAATATTAATAACATCTCATCGATCTGATTGTGGACTAGATAGAGATTACTACTACTACTGCTTTTAGGGACAGATTGCAGATCTAATAACATCTCACCCTGCATTATAGAACGATCTGACTGGACTAGGTAGAGTCTACTGCTTAGAGGGACAGATTATTGTTCTAAAATCATCCCCTACTCCTATAGGGTCAGGTTCATGCTGTTGCTGTAAGGGACAGATTATTGTTCTAAAATCATTTTACTTCCTTTTGCAGCCCTCTAGCACTTGCCAGGATTTTTTTACAGTCATTTTTGTGCCGAAAAAAGTTTGGGTCCCCATTGACTTCAATGGGGATCGGGGTAAAGTTTGGGTCAAGTTCGGTACCGAACCCGAACTTTTCCGTGAAGTTCGGCCGAACCCACCGAACCCGAACATCCAGGTGTTCGCTCAATTCTATACGGGACCACCGTGTTGGTAAGTTTGCAGGAAAAGAGTGCCTCCTTATGTGGATTGCTTTGAGTGTGTTCAGCCCCACATGCTCATGCTCTCAAAAATCAAGAGCCAGGGAAAGGTGGACGGTCTTCATAAGAGTGTAACTGCAGATGCCGCACCCACTCAAGGGAAAAGGTTCCAAAGAAGATGTCTTATCGCCTCTTCCCCAGAGCAACGCCAATGCCCCAGCAAGAATCCTGCAGGGCCTGTGGCACAGCGCCTGTAGCCAATAGGCTGGTGAGTAAAGACTGCCCGGAGGAGTTTGCAGTTAACAGGTAACACCAAATATCTTTATTAATTATGATGCAAGATGCTATTTTGGACTCACTTCAGTTATGCCAGCCAGGAAGCCCCCTCCTAGTTGCTACTCTAGCCACTAGAAAATAACCTGGCACCCTGGCATGTGGCGCTCAACCACTCAGTTCTGCAGTGAAGAGTAAGCAGTTCTATGTCTCCACCTCTGCCTCTGTGCAGTAACCGTCTGAGTTCAAGCATCTCTCAGTGCGAAGACCCAGTGCTCGGGCCGCTAAATTGCGCTAAAAAGCCTGGGTGCCCCTTCTGTGGGTCTTGATGGGGCCCTGCAGTGTTTCCTCTTTAGGAACGAAATCTGTCATTATGTATGTGTCTGTGGGCTGAGGCCTGGGCTACCCTGGTGAGTGGGCAGCCTGCAGATAATAGCTCCTTTTCATCAGAGGAAGACCCGGAGCTGCTTGGTTTCAGTTTTTTTCCCTTCATGGAACATTAGATCCAGGCGGTCATGCAGGCCATTACATGGGTAAAAAGACAAAGTCATATTTACGCTTTCTTCAAAATGGCAATTCCTTTTCCGTTTATGGAAGAAATTTAATCAGATGGATGGCAAAGTCTAGAGAAAGTTTCTCCTTTGATTGTCTATACAGGTTTTATCCTTGTCAGTGACCGGATATAGCACCACTGAAATCCATGCCCACAGTAAATGCGACTGTAGCCTAGTAAAGGGGCAACCAACAGGGGTCTGCCGTCCGGCAGTTGCCCCTATCTGGGTGACTAGTGCTTTTTGGTTCTAGGAGATAGAGACAGCCATTGGAGAGGAAATACATAAAGATGATATCATTCAAACCCTAGCCAAGATGAATGTGCCTGTGAACTTTATTGCAGAAGCAGCAATAATCTCAACCAGGTGCCTGGCCATAGCGATGCTATACTCGGTCATGGCTAGGGGGGCCCTATGGTTGAGACTCTGGGCAGTGTCTTGCTTCCTAAAAACAAGATTGGTGTGAGTCACTTTATGGCAGAAGATCTCTGTTTGGTAGGAAACTGGAGACAGCCATATCATAAGTGACAGGAGGTAATTCCGATCTGCTCCCATAAGACCGGAAGCAAAAGGATAAGAAAATGTTTCTCCCGGCAGGTTCCGCTTCTCTAGGTCCAGGGATCCTAGGGCCAGCTGTCAGGCCAGGGTCCCAGGTAGAGGATGTAAGGGAACTCAGGGTAGGAGCCAGAGGGTGCGTTTTATGGGTTTCTGGACAGCATGTTGTACAGATCCTTAGAGGAAGGTATTAGGCACTCATGGCCACTTCAGGGATTCCTCACTGCTTCCCCTCCAGACCATTTCTCTGCCAAATCCACCGCAAAAGCGGGTGGGCTGCTACAATACTTACAGACACTTTAGACTCAGGGAGTCATTGTCCCGGGCCTATTCACAGGAAAGATTGCAGGTTTTCTACCCAATCCTGTTTGTAGTTCACAGGGGATGGAGGCTAGTGTCCAGTTGCAGATCGAAAGAGGTTAAACCTTGTTGGCCCTCTTAGAGATCTTTAAGATGGAGTCCATTAAAACAGTACAAGCAGTCGTCTGGATGCTACTGCTGGATTGTCAGGATGCCTATCCTCACATCCCAAATTTCTTTTTCCTTCCAAAATAAGTAACTTTGGTGATCGATTAGACGCATCTCCACTTTAACAGTCTACCTTGTGGCCTATAAATAATAAATCTCTCTGAGAATGTTGGCAAGGGTCTCAGTGTCGTGTCAGCTCCACTCAGAGAACAGGGTCTCCAGGTTTGTCACTACCTGGATGTCATTCTTCTTCTATCCAGGGGACTGGAACAATTGCTGTCGCACCAAGAGGTCCTCATACATACCCTGCAGAGATATGGCTGGGTTATCAACTTAAAAAAAAATAGGGGAAAGAGAAGCTGACTTTCTCCAACCCAACAATTAGTGTAGTTGGGCGTGCTCTGCTAGTTTCTCTGTTTTTGCTTACATCAGAGAAAGCAGTGACAGTCAGGAAGATAATTCTGAGGACAGCTACCTTCACTTGTTTGATGGCTTCCAGTGCCTCAGTCTTCTGGGCTCAACGTCTTCATGCATACCGATGATTCCATGGGCGCCTGCGCAAGTTTCAACTAGGACTCATAGCGCAAGGGAGGAAACAGGATCGAGCACAGTTGAGAACAGTGTCACTCAGTATGAGTGGCAGTCCACGGTGATGGAAAGACCTTGAGGAAGTCACAGCCCTTTTGAAGCATTACACTGGATCATTGTTATGAATCATGTTGGCAAGACAACCTGGGAGGCACACTGTGAGGGACTGTCGGTCAAGGCAAATGGACATTTCCAGCCAAGGAGGGTAGTCTCGAATGTGCTGGAAGTTCAAACAGCCTTTTTAGCACTTTGGCCTTGCTACACAGAATCAAGAGAAGACCAGTCTCCTTGCAGTTGAGCAACAGGGAAGCAGTTGCCTATATTCAGCTCCAGGGAGGAACTCTCCCTATTAGCAGTATGCTATTGAGAGAGGTGAAACCCATAATGTCTGGGATGGAAGATCACTAGCAAATTCAGGAAGCAGTTTACCTCCCAGCAGACTTTTGAACACATAGGCAGACTGACTATCATGCAAGCTTCCCAGAGCAAACCGAGTGGGTCTACGTCCCAGGTCTTCTCTGAGCTGGTCCATAGGTGAGGCCTACCACAGACAGACCTCTTCACTACCCATAGCAATCACAAATGTTGGGTATGTCTTGCCTTGTTTCCGCACCCCAAGGTGCAGGGGGCATATGCTCTGGTCTCTCCTTGGGGCTGCAATCTAGCCTATATATTTCCCTCCAGTATCTCTCGTAATGAGATTCCTCTAGAGTCTGTCAAGGGAATACATGGTTGTCATAGCCAATCCTCCATGTTGGCCATGAAGTCCTCGGTTTTCCTTGGCCATTCACTTCAGAATACATTCCCCTATGCACATATGCAGACCGGGACTGCAAGCAGGGTGCTAATAGGGGAGGCTGGGACTCTGGCTGCTCCAGAGCAATCTCTACTTTGTTGAGTGCTAGAAGACACTCTACTTACAACATCTATTCCTAAATCTGGAACAAGTTTGCGTTATCTCGGTAGGGTGAGACATTGATCCTATTGCCCCCAGCTGTTCTACACTTCCTTTAAGCCGGGTTGGACATGAGCCTTAGCCTATCCTCACTGAGCTTGCAAGTGTCAGCTATATTGGCAATAACAAATTTAAATGGACCAAGAATCCTTCAGTCTGCACGACTTTTGAAGGCAGTTGTAAGGATTCAGTCACAAACGGAAAGGAGTCTTTCCCAGTGGGATCAATTGGTGTTGCTGGATCTCCTGTCCGTTCAAACGTTTGCTCCAGCAGAGCAGTGTTTGGTTCGGGCCATTACCTACAAGACAGTATGTATTGCAAAAACTTTAAGCAGAAGTTTGTCTGAGATTCAAGCTCTTGGAGCTTCAAATAAAAAAAAAGTTTTCTTTACAAAAAGAGTAGAGTGCTGTCTTGTAGGTCATCTTGTATCAAAGGTAACAATAGCCCTCTATTTAACAGACATCTGGGAATTGCCTAAATTTCCAGAACATCACACAGGAAAGTCACACGACCTGGGCATTTTCAGAAAGAAGCACCTGTCCATAATTGCTTCTTTCAGATCATCTAATAAACCTTTTGTCATTCCAGCTGGGAATCATCAAGGAAAAGAGGTTACTGCCTGGACTCTAGCAGGCTTGGTGGTCCATATAGGGCGAGGGAGCATGAGCTCCGTCAGTGGCGGCGCATTCTACCAGAGTGGTTGCAGTCTCATAGGCAATAGAATACAAAAACAGCGCCACCCCTCAAGATGTGTGACAATACACCAGAGCTTGAAACCCCCCAGGGGCAAACTCTGAAATGTATAACCAAGCATCTCTAATTATTAAACAAAATAAGCATATATAGCGTCTTAACAAAAAATATTGGTATAAATGTCCTATTGCCGAAAGTGCCAGAGTGATTATACAGTGCTCTTGAGTGCTCCAAAGAATCCGTGCAGAAAAGGTGTGCCAGGTGCCAGACCCCTCTTGTGCCCACACTCACCAGAAGGGGTGGACCATCTGCTTTTCAGTCAGACTGTCTAATGAGCTGTTGGTAGATGAGGGTTAAACTTGGCCTCAACGACAATCAGGTCAGCCTTGTATCTAGCCTCACACTCCTCAGGAAATCAGCACCCCAAATCACTCAGAGAGAAGAAAGAATCTTCATAGTGTAAACTGTATCCACATTCATTTATTGCGCAATAAAAAAGCTACTTACAGGACGATCGTAGTAAAACAGCATGCATCAGCATTAAAAACAGCATCTCTGGTTGGAACCAGATGCGAACAAACTTACCACCAGCGCAGTAACACCAACAGGATGTGACAAACTCGACTGTGGCGGACCGGAAATGACGTCAACGCGTTTCGCTCTGTGAATTGAGCGCCATCACGGACGTTGATCACGATCCACCTCAGTCTATTTATCTACCTCCAACGTCATCCCAACGTTCGTCGCTCCGACGCCTGTATGGGTCCCTACTGGACATTCAGGGCACCAATCAGACCGTCCGTTGAACAAACCAATTGGGGACTGTGGGAGGTATATGGTCATCCGTCTAACACAGCTGACTGTCTTGCGAGTACAAACTCGGCATCTAGTGGTGCAATGCGAAAGTGGAGTTCGCCGCTTACAATGTAATTGCATAATAACCCAAAATATATCACCTATGGATAATAAAAAATTACAAAAAATTAAAAAAATGTATATAAAATTACAAAAATTTAAAAATATTACACTTATTACCATCCATAAAATGGAAAAAAACTAGATCATAAATTCAAACAAATAATAGTTTACAAAAATACGAATATAATAATAATACATGAAGTGTTGAAACCATTAAAATCAATGCAAAAATAATCCATTACATAATGCATAACCAGACCCCAATGACTACCATAGCTATAGAGCCCAACTAGGTGTTAGATGACTTCTAATCATTTCTCCTCATAGCCTTTTTCTCTATACCGATCAGGGGCCACCTATCAGTACAGAGAACTCAACCTTACCAGTTGGATAAAAAGCAATTCATATCGAGATCGATATTTAACCCCAGTGGGTCCAGAGTGCCCATCCTATGGATCCACTGGGTTTCGTTTTGAGAGATAGCTCTGGTTAGATTGGTACCTCTCCAATGCTGCTCCACTCTGTCGATTCCACAAAAGGATAATTGGCTGGGATCTCTATTGTGATAGAGTCTGAAATGGTTAGAGAGACTGTGATGCCTGAAGCCCTTTCTGATATTTTGAACATGCTCTCTCAATCTAATTCTTAGCTTGCGTGTTGTGCGTCCAATATATTGAAGACCGCACGTGCAAGCTAGTAGTTAAGTTACATGGGAGGTATCACATGTAATGAACTTCTTGATCTCATAAGTGTTACCCAATGCCCTAGACACGAAGTGTGTGGTTTTCCGTTTTCTATAGGCTGAGGTTTTACATATCATGCATCTCCCACAACTGTAGAACCCTATCTGGTCCAGAAAGGTACACGTTTTGATGGGAGGGTCAATGACATTGTGAGCTAGTTTGAGACAGAGAAAAGGGGGTTTGGTATAGATAAAGAGGGGGTTTTTTGACAAAAAAATTTTCATATCTTTATCATCAGCAATGGCCAGTGGGTTCTAACTATTTTTTCAAACTGTCTATATTCCCTAAAAAAAGCCAGTCATGAATGGGACACCAAGATCGGAATCTTTCTTGGTTTTAGGTTGTAATAATGCTTCTCTATCTAAATTTCTAACTGAGTGTTTAATAGCCTCTAATTTTTTCTTCTCATAACCTTTTTCTACAAATCGCTGAAGGATCACATCAGCTTGCTGATCAAAATCTTTTAATGAATTGCAATTCCTTCTGATTCTTATCATATGTCCTCTGGGAATGCCATCCAACCATCTGGGGTGGTGGCAACTCCCCTGAGGGATGTAACCATTGCGATCCACTTCTTTGAAGAAAGTACGTGTGTGTAATCTGTCTCCAGATTTAAATATGGTCAAATCCAAGAAATTTATGGCATCCTGACCTTTCTGTTCTGAAAAAGAGATGCCCAGAGCATTAACCCCCATACCATGGAGAAAGTCCATCAACGCCCCACGTGTGCCAGACCACACGATTAAAATGTCGTCAATGTACCAATTAAACAATTTAAGCTCAGGGGGAGTTGCAAAAATGGCCTGTTCTTCCCACCAACTCATAAATAAGTTGGCTACTGAAGGAGCATATTTGGCCCCCATTGCAACTCCCTTTATTTGTTTAAAATACTTCTTATCGAACCAGAAAAAATTATGGCTCATGGCGAGTTCAAGTAACTCAATCAGAAATGGTCTCTGCTGCTCCTCCAGATCAGTTCCACCCAGTGCCCAACTCACTGCACTAATGGCATGGTCCTGTCTGATATTGGTATAGGGAGTTAACATCAACACTCGCCAAAAGACACTCTTCCTCCACTCGGATGTCTTTAAGTATGGTGATAAAATCCTTACCATCTTTAAGGAAGGCTGGATATTTCTTTGTTAGCGGTTGTAGAAAACAATTGAGATATTCCCCTGCTCTTGCAAACAGGGAATCTACTCCACTAACAATTGGTCTACCAGGTGGTTTGAGGGGATCCTTGTGGATTTTGGGGAGCTGGTATATAACCGGCACTTTGGGTGCATCCGCAATTATACCGAGCCTCCCTTTTATTAACAATCCCTTTCTCAGAGGCTTTTTTCACTAACCTTTTGAGCTTAGCTTTATATTTATTCGTAGGATTTCCTTTGAGTTCCTCATAAGTCTCTTTGTCAAAAATAGGCAGCCCATTTGGGAGCATATAGTATCCATCTGTAAAAGTATCATGGTCATCCCAGCATACCTATTCAAACTTAAAGGAGTAGACAAAGGTGCCTTGTCATCAGTGGATTTTATAGGAAGGACTATTCAGTCCACTGCCCCATCCTAATTAGAATATTGGTTTGGCAAGTAGAACCCACCCTGTCAGCTAGTTATTTATCACTAGTATGCTGCATCAGGAATATGGAAAATTGTATCGAATACTTACCATAATTTTCCTTTCCTGACGCCAAACCATGGCAGCATACGGGCCCACCCTGTGAGTTTCGTTATGTATCTTGTTACAAAGAATGGGGGGGGGGGGCAGCTAACTATGCCTTTTTTATGCTATTCACTGGTCCTGAAGGAGTGGTCAAGAGGCAGAGCTCTATCACTAGTATCACTAGTATGCTGCCATGGTTTGGCGTCAGGAAAGAAAAATTACGGTAAGTATTTGATACAAAATTTTTTTTCTCTAAATTTTCTGCATTTTTTTTATTTGTTTAACAAAAATAAAAAAAGCCCAGTGATGGTTAAATACCACCAAAAGAAAGCTCTATAGGTCTAAAAAGAATGATAACAAATTTGTTTGGGTAAAGCGTTGCATGGCCGCGCAATTGTGATTCAAAATGCGACAGTGCTCAAAGCTGAAAACTGGCCTGGGCAGGATCTGGGTCACAGTGCCCAGTATTGAAGTGGTTAAATAACATATTGATCCTTACATCGGGTCAAAAAGGGGGACAACTAGGGAAAAGGTTGACAGAGGAATTTAGTTCCAAAAGAAGGACAATACCTACAAACGAAGGAGGTATGGGCAATGTGACAGAGTCTAAAAAAAATTATTAAATAAATAAAATAATGCAACCTGCACATTCTTCGTTGCATCTAGAGTGCTGTTTGCTATAGTGAAAAAAGCACCAGCAGAGAAGGAGACAGTCAAACAGCTGTGTTTAAAATACACACTGCATTTGCTTATCCTGCTGGGAAATTTAGTATTGGAAACACAGAGAGCACTGTGGCATCTGCGGGAAGCAACATACAATTCCTGAATACTTCGTTTGATGCAAAATCTGTTCACCCTCCTTGTGTTCCATTGAAAAAAAATAAAAAATAAAGAGCTGCTCTGTAATAAAAAGTATGAGCCTGTTACCTTTGCTTTTTTAGTTTGGCAAATATTAGTTTGTTAGGGGTAGTCGTTAGTGTATAAAAGATAACTTCACTATATAATTTAAGCAAAATAGAATATATAATTAACAGCTATTCAAGCAGGAACAGGCACAATACATAGAACAGTACAAAATCACTTATGTATGTACTGCACGTGTTATTATTACATAGTTACCCATATGTGTTTACCACTGCAGTAAAACTGCCTGTTTCTTGTTTTGTAAAGGAGAATGGCAGCCATGATATATGTATATTTGTTAATGTGGCCCTGAATGTTTTTACCTTAAATTATATGGGTACCTAAAGGCTCACGGAGACTGATTTTAAGCAAGTTGCATAGTCCATACCCCTAAATGATAGTACAGATATCTCATTGTCTCAAGTCTCATTGATTTTGCATGACAACATTAAAGTGGTTGTAAATCTACTTTTCTTTTATTTAAATAACAAACATGTTATGTTTACCTGCTCTGTGCAATGATATTGCCAGAGTGGTCCCAAACCTCCTCTTCTTGGGTCCCCCGCCTGTGCTGTCGGCTCCTCCTCTTGCTATTGGCTCCCATTGGTCTCAATAAATGAATGCAGGAAGAAAGCAGAGTGGGGCTGCTGGCAGGGACAGCACTGGATCAAGAGTGGTGTCAGGTAAGTGTCTAGGGAGAAGTGGTGAAAGCAAAGACAGTGAAAGGTTTTTTTACCTTAATCCAGAGAATGCATTAAAGTAAAAAAGCCTTCTGACTGACACACTGTAAGCCTATCATATATAGCATGTGTCTATATACTGTACATATATATTATTTTATACAATGTTATATATTTAAAAAGTATATATAATATATATTTATTATTATATAAAATGTATATATATATATATATATATATATATATATATATATATATATATAATGCCATGTAACATTAGGTAGGGGCTGAGTGTTAGGATTTTTGGTAGGTGAGGTAAATTTAGTCAGGCCTGATTGTTTTGATTCTGGGCAGGGGGTGGTTCAGGGAGAAGCTGCTGGTGACACACAGGCAGTGACAGCTCTTGGATTGGCAAGGGGCAGGCCTCCTTAAATACCTGGGGTCAGCCCAGTCGATGAGGAGAGTTTGGGTGGAAGAACTGGGAGACGGAGCACTAGTTGCGGAGACCAGGAGGGAGCCCCCAGTCTGGGGGGGGGTGACCTTGGGTCTGGAGGCTCAGGAGTGGAAGGGACCCCTTAGTACATGACCAAGTCCTGACCAAGAAGCAGGAGAGAGCAACGGAGTGGTGCAGCCAGACAAGTCTCCAGGAGGGATCCACCAGGTGTCGGTGAGTGACACACACCCAGGGAAGCTGGAAGAGGCACACCAGATTGGGAAGTGAGAGAGACAGTCTGAGAAGGGTGCAAGAGCTAGTTGGGACTGTGATGTCACCAGGCTGTGGAGTTGGGTCGCTGCAGCCAGGATGGCTGTCAGGGCCTGAAGAAGGGACTAGCTGGGAGTAGTAGTCTGCCAAGGCTCCTCATGGCAAAAAGCCTCCAGTTCCTGGAAATTCTTGGGCTCTCTTGCATGAACTGCACGTTTGAGATCTCCCCAGAGTGGCTCAATAATATTGAGGTCAGGAGACTGAGATGGCCACTCCAGAACCTTCACTTTATTCTGCTGTAGCAAATGACAGGTCGACTTGGCCTTGTATTTTGGATCATTGTCATGTATTGGAATGTCCAAGTACGTCCCATGCGCAACTTCCTGGCTGATGAATGCAAATGTTCCCCCAGTATTTTTTGATAACATACTGCATTCATCTTGCCATCAATTTTGACCAAATTTCCTGTGCCTTTGTAGCACACACATCCCCAAAACATCAGTGATTCACCTCTGTGTTTCACAGGCCTTGTTGACTGCTCTCCAAATGAAGCGTTTATGGTTGTGGCCAAAAAGTTAAATTTTGGTCTCATCACTCCAAATGACTTTGTGCCAGAAGGTTTGAGCCTTGTTTCTGTGCTGTTTGGCGTATTACAAGCAGGATACTTTGTGGCATTTGCGTAGTAATGGCTTTCTTCTGGCAACTTGACCATGCAGCCCACCTTTCTTCAAGTGCCTCCGTATTTTGCATCTCAAAACAGCCACACCACATGTTTTCAGAGAGTCCTGTATTTCATCTGAAGTTATTTGTGGGTTTTTCTTTGCATCCCGAACAATTTCCCTGGCAGTTGTGGCTGACATTTTAGTTGGTCTACCTGACTGTGGTTTGGTTTCAACAGAACCCCTCATTTTCCACTTCTTGATTAGAGTTTGAACACTGCTGATTGGCATTTTCAATTCCTTGGATATCTTTTAATATCCCTTTCCTGTTTTATGCAGTTCAACTACCTTTTCCCGCAGATCCTTTGACAATTCTTTTGCTTTCCCCATGACTCAGAATCCAGAAACGTCAGTGCAGCAGTGGATGAAAAATGCAAGTGTCTGTTAGGAGTCCAGAAACTTATTTACCTTTTATACACACCCACTAATTACAAGCAAACAGATCGCAGGTGAGGATGGTTACCTTTAATAGTCATTCAGATCCCTTTGTGTCAACTTGTGTGCATGTTATCAGGCCAAAATCACTAGGGTATGTAAACTTTTGATTAGGGTCATTTGGGTAGTTTCTGTTGCCATTATGCTGTTAAAAGAGTAAACACAGTTGATTTATAATAAATGGCTTCAGACAAACCCTAACCATGAGTGAAAGAAACGCTTTTGTGTTCTTTCATATTCTCTGAAAAATTGTCAAGGAACCATAAATTCTGCCAGGGTATGTAAACTTATGAGCACAGCTGTATATATATATATATATATATATATATATATATATATATATATATATATATACACACACACACCACACATACACACACACACACACACACACATATATATTTAAAATAAAATGCAGCGCTTAAAAGTCCTGATGACTTCTGATTGGACGAAGTTCGTAGTTCGTTGGGTGGAGTCTGTATTGCTCGATATGCTTGATTTTATCGTTATAGTGTGAGTATTCTGGATTTGTTTTAATAAACATTTAAGTGTTACTTACCTACTACACTATGAGGAGGTTTCTGTTCCCATTTTTGGCACATCTAACCTGTGGAGAGATGCTCTCAGAGGGGACAACAGGATTTTAGTTTCGTGCAATATCTAATGAACCGGAGTGAACCTGAGGAGTGTTGGAACGCAGTTAGACCACCTATTATTTAGTGGTCCACGCTTGAGGGTAAGAGGCCTGATGTGCTGTGGTGTCGTGGAGGAACTTTATCTCACCAACAACTGTATATATGTCAACACACTTCGGGTGTCCTATGAGATTTATGGACTTTGCTAGAATGGACTGCATTTAAGTTTAAACATTCTGCTAATTGTCACCAACAATTTATGCTGGCTGCAGTCCGTAACCTAAGCGCAGTGAAGCACTTATATATATATGTATATACACACTGTATATATGAAAATATAAATACCAAAAAGCCATAACTTTATGACCACTGACTTGTTAAAGCGATAAGAAACCCAAAACCAAAAAGGTAATATATTGCAGCTTACCAATCATCATCGTGAGGAGATCTCCAAAGCACAGATTACTCCCCCACTTAACACCCCATGTCCACAGGTACAATCATTACACCCCTCATTCAACCCTGCTACGATTGATGAGGTTGCTAAACTTTTTTCTAATGCCCACCTAACCACCTGCCCCCTGGACCCTGATCTCTCGCAAATGCCACGGTCACCCTGTGGCTCCATTCTAGACTATCTAACTCACATCTTCAGGCCTCATACACACGGACGTTTTTTGACACCGGCGTTTTCTGGCGTTTTTTGCAGCTCTCCATGTTAGTCAATGGCCCCATAAAAACGTCGGCGTTTTTGAGCTGTAGATGGCGTCGGCGTTAGTGAGCTGAAAGTAGAACCCACGGCCATCGCGTTCTGAGGCTGTAACGTTTTGGCGTTTTTTGACGCCGATGCCGCAAAACGGCAACAAACGCCAACTAACGCCAACAAACGCCAACTAATATTGTACCGGCGTTTTCCGGTGTTTCTTGACGCCGACGTTTTTAGGTTGACAAATAGCAGAGGGATGATTTTTTTTAAAAAAACGCTTATTGACGCCGACGCTCACTAACGCTCACTAACGCCGATGCATAACCCGGAAAAACACAGATTTTTTTTTCCTTGACGTCGCGCCCGACGTTTTGTTTATTTTTTAAGAAACGTCCGTGTGTATGAGGCCTCAAGCTCTCAATCTCCCTCAATTTCTTCCTCTCTTTCTGTCATCTTCCCCAACTCTCTAAAACATGCACTAGTCACCCCCATCTTTAAAAAGCCCTCACTGGACCACACCAATCTTAACAACCTACGCCCCATCTCCTTACTCCCCTTTTCCTCCAAACTCCTTGAATGTCTGGTCTACAGTCTGACTGAGAATAAACCTAATCTGTACTCCTACTCCTGGCTCTCTCTGCCTTTGACAAGATGGACCACCCCCTCCTCTTCAATAAAACTCCACTCCTTTGGTCTCTGTGACTGTACTGTTCGCTGGTTCTCATCCTACCTATCCCACTGCACCTTCAGTGTCACTTACAATTCTACTCCCTCTTCTCCTCCAAGGTCCTGTTCTTGGACCTCTCCTATTCTCAATCTACACCTTGATCCCTGGCCTGTAATGGGTGTTCCTGAGGTCCTGCTGATACAGAGTAGGCCTCACCATGTGCTAGCCGCGATGAAGAGGAAGGAGTAGAGAAGCTTGATAAATTTCCTTTCAGGCTGGAAACTAAGTGATGTGCTGGAAAGAAGTAAAAGAGTGATAATCTGCAAGTTCTGTGCTAGAGAGAGAACTGCAGAAGAAACGGTCAGCAAGTTGAGTGCTGGAGAGTTGTGAGGAGTAACAGTCTGCAGAAGGATAGTCTGCAGTGCAAATGTGCATATACAGGACTGTATATGGAGTTCATGTACCATAATTCTTTGGGCATCCCACAGTCATCCCTTATCCCCATCCAAGTTACTTCCCCTAAATAAAACAACAAAAACAAGAGCCGGCCTGTTCAGTGTCTCCGGATGTGTGATATTTGGTGTGATGGAGGGCAACTATAAGGTGAACCACTACTACCAGCCACTCTCGAGGATGCACATGGCTACATTAGGCAAGTTGTATTTTTGAGGATTCATTTCATTATTGAACAACTACAGTGCTCTCAGTCAATCCAAAATGTTTATAAACTTCAAACCTGAATACTTAAGTAAGGTTCAGTTCACACTTTTGCGATGAGGGAACCCTGCAAAACCACTGCAGGTTCCCGAATCGCACCTGACTCTCAAGGCAGTTCTCACTGCCATATGCGGACTGTTGTGAGTGTCAATACAAAGTTAATGACACCCCCATTTCAGTTCGCATATCACAGTGCGAACTGTCAGTTTGGACATGAATCAGATCGCATGGGTGTGAACACCCATGTGATCGTATTCTGATGTAGACCAAAAAAAGGATCCTGTGCGAGTTTGGTCCAAATGCGATGCAAATTCAGCCATACTATCTATCTGTATGTCTGAAATTGCATTGCACAGACATCGCATGTGATTTTCACTGCAGTGTGGTGCAAATCACATGTGATCTCACACAGCGTACTGCCGTGAACAGAGACTTAAAGTGAGGTTTTGGCTTTCTTAGAATATGTGTGCACATTATTGAGCAACGATTAGTGTGCAGACTTATTATGCATCTAAATGAAAAATGATTTTTCCTCTATCTCACTTGTTTATTTTCATCTGTTAAAGTGAAAACAATAAACAAACAACTACAAATTTACAAATAAACATTTCTGAAAAAAAAAAAAAAACACAACACGTGACCAATATACCAACCCTTCTTTTTAGTAACAGTCATAAGCTTTCCATTCAAGGAGTCTATCAGTTTCTTGATCTGTTGATGGTCAACTTTTTGTGCAGTCTCCCACAGCGGCGGCTGGTGCATATGGGGCACTTGGGTGCCACCTCCCCGCTGCTGAGAAGGAAAAAAAAAAAGTCAGCCAGGCCCCCCTGCAGGAGGCGCTGGTACATTGACTTTTCATTTATTTTTTTTCCTCGGCTCCTTGCTGTCAGCTGACAGCAAGTAGTGAGCCGATTGGTCAGCCATTAAAGTCTATCTGTGTGCACTGAACAAGCTCACACACATAGGCTGATTGGCTGCCCCCTGAGCCATCAGAGCCAATGACTCTCTGTCATTGGCTGCTGTTGGCGGGGGCGGGACTACGGTGGACGAGCTGCCTGTGCGATTACTCACACAGGCACAGCACTCCCGAGACTTCTGTGCAGACTGCCAGCATGCTCTCCATTAGCGCTGCCTCTGCATCTCTCAGTCCGCTTTCCGTATGCCAATCTCTGCAACAGTGCCAGCCTGAGCTTGCTTTTTATTCGAGTCCGACCGTGACAACGTCTCTAACCGTATGCCTTTCGCC
>BLSH010338010.1:22657-33769 GCA_018402905.1 Glandirana rugosa | reverse complement strand
GCAAAGTGCCTCATATAAAACCTAAGCAATTTTTCTGTTTGTTAGGTGGGCGTTTGCAACCATTTTTGCAAGAGCAGTGCACTTGCAACTGCGTATGTTAGGGACACTACTAATCGTGTTCTGTTAGTTCAGTTGGCAACATTTTGTCATATTTAAATACTGCTTTTACATTGCAGTTAGACAAATTAATTTTTTTTTTTTTTTTTTTTGTGCAAAATATTATATTTGCAAACAGCGGGGCATTTCTTGCACAGAATTAAAAAGTGTGTCTACATTGCTGGTTTAAAAAAAAATATTCTAAATACTACATTTGCGGCCAGCGGTGCATTTCTTGCCCAAAAATAAAAAAATGCGTCTACATTGCTGGTTTAAAAAAAAATATTCTAAATACTACATTTGCGGCCAGCAGTGCATTTCTTGCATAAAAATAAAAAGTGCGTCTACATTGCTGGTTTAAAAAAAAAATAATAATAAATAGTGCTACATAGTACATTTGCACCTTGCTGTGCATTTCTTGCACAAAATTAAAAAGTGCGTCTACATAGCCGGTTTAAACAATAATATAAGTTTGTGCTAAATAGTACATTTTCGTCCAGAATGAGGAGAGCGTCAAATAAGGGACGTGGTCATGGTCGTGGTGCTGCTAGTGCTGCTGGTGTTGGTGGTGTTGGTGAAGTTCCTGTTGCAAGGAGAGGACATGGTCGTTCTATGCCAGCTACATGCACAAGTGAAACACCTTCCTCAGGTGCGAGTAGTCGACAGAACCTTTAACGTTATATGGTAGGCCCGAATGGCGCTCAACGAATGGTGAGGCCAGAACAAGTACAGGTGATAGTAGATTGGGTGGCTGACAATGCCTCCAGTTCCTTCACATTGTCTCCCACCCGGTCCCTTGCTGAAAGCTCAGAGTTGGCACCTGAACCCCATGGCCATCTGTCTTTCACCTCAGCCCCTTGTAAATCAACCAAGCAGTCTGAGCCCCAAATTCATGCAACTGTCTCTTATGCTTTTTGATGACTCTGCTGGTGTGCTTTCTGTGGTCCATCCACATAGCCCTGCCCCAGAAGCGGAAGACATTGAGTGTACCGATGCCCAACCACTTCTGTTTCAGTATGAGGACATGGAAACACCACCGCAGCAAGTCTCTGATGATGACGAAACACAGGTGCCAAGTGCTGCAGCTTTCTACAGTGTGCAGACTGACAAGGAGGGCAGT
Source organism: Glandirana rugosa (assembly GCA_018402905.1). Classification (NCBI taxonomy): domain Eukaryota; kingdom Metazoa; phylum Chordata; class Amphibia; order Anura; family Ranidae; genus Glandirana; species Glandirana rugosa. The sequence continues at coordinate 32,553 of BLSH010338010.1, read as the reverse complement.
GGTAAAGAGTGGGTGGAAGATGATGTGGAGGATGATGAGGTCCTAGACCCCACATGGAATGAAGGTCATGCGAGTGATTTGTGCAGTTTGGAGGAGGAGGTGGTAGTCACACAGAGGCACCAGCACAGCAAAAGAGCAAGCAGGTTGCAAAAGCGGAGCGACCGTCCCCTAGACAGTACGCCGGCTACTACCCACCGCACCCAGGGACCTAGCACACCAAAAGCAGCTCAAAGGAGTTCACTGGCGTGGCAGTCCTTCAGACAATGTGCTGACGACAAGACACAAATGGTTTGCACGCTGTGCAATCAGAGCCTGAAGCGAGTCATAAATGTTCTAAACCTGAGCATAACCTGCATGACCAGGTATCTACATGCAAAGCACGGGCTGCAGTGGAATAAGCACCTCAAAATCCAAGAAAGGTCTCGGCCTCCTCCTGCTCCCTCTTCTGCTGCTGCCTCGGCCTCTTCCTCCACCTCTACATTGCCAGTGCCACCTACCACCCAGCAAACAGAGGATGTGACAGCAACGTCACCATGTCCGCCACTGTCCCCAAGCATTTCCACACGGTCCCATGGAAGCTTACAGCTGTCCATCTCCCAAACACTGGAGAGAAAGAGGAAGTACCCCCCTACCCACTCACGATCCCGGGCCCTGAATGCCAGCATTTCAAAATTCCTGGCCTTTAAAATGCTGTCATTCCGTCTGGTGGACACGGACAGTTTTAAAAACCTGATGGCGGTGGCTGTCCCACAGTATGTGGTTCCCAGCCGCCACTACTTTTCCAGGCGAGCCATCCCTTCCCTGCACAAACAAGTCGGGGACAAGATCAAGTGTGCACTGCGCAACGCCATCTGTGGCAAGGTCCACATAACCACTGATACGTGGACCAGTAAGCACTGGCAGGGACGCTAACTGCACACTGGGCAAATGTAGTGGCGGGTGGGCCTGAGGCGGATAGCAGTTTGGCGCATGTCCTTCCGCCACCAAGGATTGCAGGGCATTTCTCTTTGCCTCCTGTTTCCTCCTCCTCCTACTCCGCTTCCTCCTTCTCCTCTACCACCTCCTCATCCAGTCAGCGTAACACCTTCACCACCAACTTCAAGGGGAAATGACAGCAGACGGTTTTTAAACTTATATGTTTGGGGGATAAACCCCACACTGCGCAGGAGCTGTGGATGGGCATTGAACAACAGACCGATGAGTGGTTGTTGCCACTGAGCCTCAAGCCCGACCTGGTGGTGTGCGATAATGGGCGAAAGCAGCTCTGGGCCTAGGCGGTTTGACGCACATCCCTTGCCTGGCGCATGTGCTGAATTTGGTGGTGCACAAATTTCTAAAAAACTACCCGGATATGTCAGAGCTGCTGCAGAAAGTGCGGGCCGTCTGTGCGCGCTTCCGGCGTTCTCACCCTGCTGTTTCTCGCTTGTGTGCGCTGCAGCTGAACTTTGGCCTTCCCGCTCACCGCCTCCTATGCAACGTGCTCACAAGGTGGAACTCCACCTTGCACATGCTGGAGAGACTGTGCGAGCAGCAGCAGGCAATAGTGGAGCTTCAGCTGCAGCACGCACGGGTCAGTCGCTCTGCGAAACAGAACCACTTCACCACCAACGAGTGGGCCTCCATGCGAGACCTGTGTACCATATTGCGGTGTTTCGAGTACTCCACCAATATGGCCAGTGCTGATGACGCTGTACTATCCCACTTCTATGTCTCCTTGAAAAAACACGTTGGGCGATGATGGAAGAGGATGTGGCACAGGAGGAAGAGGAGGAGGAGGAGGAAGAGGGGTAATTTCCACGGTTATCAGCCCAGTCATTCACAAGTGGCTCGGAGGGTGGGTTCCTGCACCAGCATAGGCCAGGTAAAAATTTTTCAAGCCAGGGCAAAGTTCTGGAGGATGAGGAGGATGATGATGATGATGATGATGATGAGGAGGAGGAACCGTGTTCACAGCAGGGTGGCACCCAACGCAGCTCGTTGGCATCACTGGAGCATGGCTGAGGGGATACGGGGATACACCTCACACAGAGGACAGCTTGTCTTTGCCTCTGGGCAGCCTGGCACACATGAGCGACTACATGCTGCAGTGCCTGCGCAACGACAGCCGAGTTGCCCACATTGTAACTTGTGCTGATTATTGGGTGGCCACATGGCTGGATCTTCATTACAAGAACAACGTGCCGTCCTTAATTCCCTCACTGGAGCGTGATCGGAAGATGCGCGACTACAAGCGCACGCTGGTAGATGCGCTGCTGAGGGCATTCCCAAATGACACCGGGGACTCAGTGGAAGCACAAGGCGAAGGCAGAGGAGGAGGAAGAGGTTTGCAATGTAGCTGTGGCACCGCCAGCACCTCAGAAGGCAGGGTTAGCATGGCCAAAATGTGGAAAAGCTTTGTCAGCAGCACCCCACAACAAACAGCACCACCAGCTGATAAGCAACGTCTTAGCAGGAGACAGCATTTCAGCAACATGGTGGAACAGCATGTGTGCACACGCCTACACGTACTGACTGATGGGTCTGCCCCATTCAACTTCTGGGTCTCAAAATTGGGCACATGGCCTGAGCTTGCCCTTTATGATTGGAGGTGCTGGCCTGCCCTGCAGCCAGTGTATTGTCTGAACATGTGTTTAGCACGGCAGGGGGCGTTATCACAGACAAGCGCAGTCACCTGTCCACAGCCAACGTGGACAAGCTAACGTTTATTAAAATGAACCAGGCATGGATCCCACAAGACTTGTCTGTACCTTGTGCAGAATAGACATTTATACCGACCTCACATAGCCATTGGTATACTTAAGTGAACTTATTCTTTTTCTTTTTTTTTTATAGAACATAACTGTCTTTATTGGAATTTGTAACAGGAGAAACATGAAAAATAAACCATGGTACATTTTATATGGAAAAAGTGAACCCGTGCTAGAACATCTCTGGGTTTGTCTGCAGATAGTGATCTTTTTTTTTTTTTATGTCTTAATATTTTGGGGGCTACCCCAATTAGAAAAAAAAAGAACCAAACAAACAAAAAACAGTGTTGGCTACCTCCTCCTCCTCCACCGCCACTTCCACCTCCACCGCCTCCTCAATGTCCTACTACACATCCACTTCCTCCTCCATTTTTTATTTTATTTATGTGATTTTAAGTTATTTCCCTATCCACATTTGTTTGCAGGGCACTTGTCCTACTCTTACTCCCATTTTGCTTCCTTTTGCAGCCCTCTAGCCCTTTGCAGGACTTTTTTAGAGCCATTTTAGTGCCCAAAAGTTTGGGGTCATCATTGACTTCAATGATGTTTGGGGTTCAGGGTCAAGTTCGGGCCAGGTTCGGGGACGAACTCGAACTTTTTTGCGAAGTTCGGCCGAACCCGCCGAGCCCAAACATCCAGGTGTCCGCTCCACTCTATTTATGAACATACAAAAGCTTACGATTATGATTTTCTTTTATTGCACTGGTAAGATCTGAATGTAAGTGGGTTGGTAGATAATTTTTATTTGCCTAAAATAAAAGAACAGGTGGGATCATAATCTTGTTTTCTATAGTAATTAACATTTGCAAGCTGCTTTAGCACTGTTTACAACAATTTCACTTATTTGTGACCTCACATGAGTCACTGCATATCACAAGCTTTCATCACAATCCAGGGTGCCTGGGGGAACTTCCTCTTTACTGCAAATGTACTGTAATTTCATGAAACTACATGACCCATGAACGTTTGGGACAAATGTAGTTTCAGGGGATGAGGAGAGGTGGTTCAGTAGGTGAAGTAAGTATGGGAATCACAGCTTGCTGGCAGCAAGGTACCATGGGATATGCAGTCCTGAAAATTTAAAGGAAACAGCAGAGGAGAAGCTGCAAAGCATGCAGGGAATCCAGAAAGTTGTGGAAAGAGTTGACAGACTGACAGCCCTAACAACATGAAATTAGATTTTTTTAAGAAAGACTATGTTGCTATGTCAAAAATAAATATTGCTTGTATTTCTATTACAATGCTGATGCAATAAAACAAAAGTGTATACTGTGACCACAGAATTGAACTCATTTTCTGTCTTACTTTTTTATACTTCACACCTCCTTGTGGTATAAGAAATACATTTTTATCAGGTAATACAATGGAAAACCTTCCTTAGTTTTCTTTTAGTACCTGTGCATGGATGATTCAAAGAATATGTCATAAACTAGAACGCTTATGAATAGGTTAAACCCCAATTACATTTTATTTCTACTTTCACAATATCATTAACATTTTGCCATTTAATATACATCAAGAACAATACATTCTGGATTCACTGGCATTCCCAAGGTTCCTATGTGCTACTGCCAATCTAACCAACACTAATGATCTTTGTGAGCACTCTGCACAAGGGAACTGAATACAGCCAAGTAACTGAAAAATAGATGCAATTATATTTCCTAATAAATATAGTTTGCTTTGGTTTGGAAGGAGATATAAAAATGGATTTATCAGCGACAAAAATTGTCATTATAGGAAACCAAATATATATATATATATATATATATATATATATATATATATATATATATATATATATATTGTGGGAGATTAGCTTGTGGGGATCATCTTTCCCTAAAGAAAATAGTCAGCGTGCAGGCAACTTTATTTAATATCTGGCGACTTGCCAGGTTTATTTAGAAAATAGGTTTGCTGGGTAAAACAAACAAAACTGAAAATAAGTCCTTGATGTCCGGCGCTAAACTAAACAGTACAGTTTCCTCACTATACGGTGTGGGGCTGGTCCCCGACACCCACAAAACATAAGCCAAAATGCAGACAGTCCAAACAGACACAGAGCTATCTCAGATTTCCCCTCTGAGTTCCAGGTCAGAGCTTAAGTGAGAACCCTTCCTGATTATTTAAGCCACCTGTTGGTGGACTCCAGTGGACCACAAACTCCAGACCGGAACCAACCCTGCCACGGTGGCTGGTAAAATCCAGACCGGACTCTGGTTAAACCAGTACAAATGAACGTATACGAGGCGACAGGTAGCGTCCGTCTACCACTTCGCCTTGCATACCATCACAATATATATATTATATATATATACACACACACACAGTATCTCACAAAAGTGAGTATACCCCTCACATTTTTGTAAATATTTTATTATACCTTTTCATTTGACAACACTGAAGAAATGACACTTTGCTACAATGTAAAGTAGTGAGTGTACAGCTTGTATAACAGTGTAAATTTGCCGTCCCCTCAAAATAACTCAACACACAGCCAATAATGTCTAAACCGCTGGCAACAAAAGTGAGTACACCCCTAAGTAAAAATGTCCAAAGTGGGCCCAATTAGCCATTTTCCCTCCCCGGTGTCATGTGACTCATTAGTGTTACAGGGTCTCAAGTGTGAATGGGGAGCAGGAGTGTTAAATTTGGTGTTATCGCTCTCACTCTTTCATACTGGTCACTGGAAGTTCAACATGGCAACTCATGGCAAAGAACTTTCTGAGGATCTGAAAAAAAGAATTGTTGCTCTACATAAAGATGGGCCTAGGCTATAAGAAGATTGCCAACACCCTGAAACTGAGCTGCAGCATGGTTGCCACAACCATACAGCGTTTAACAGGACAGGTTCCACTCAGAACAGGCCTCACAATGGTCGACAAAAGAAATTGAGTGCACGTGATCAGCGTCATATCCAGAGGTTGTCTTTGGGAAATAGACGTATGAGTGCTGCCAGCATTGCTGCAGAGGTTGAAGGGGTGGGGGTTCAGCCTTTCAGTGCTCAGATCATACGCCACACACTGCATCAAATTGGTCTGCATGGCTGTCGACCCAGAAGGAAGCCTCTTCTAAAGATGATGCACAAGAAAGCCGGCAAACAGACCTGAAGACAAGCAGACTAAGGACATGGATTACTGGAACCATGTCCTGTGGTCTGATGAGACAAAGATAATCATATTTAGTTCAGATGTTGTCAAGCTTGTGTGGCAGCAACCAGGTGAGGAATACAAACACAAGTGTGTCTTGCCTACAGTCAAGCATGGTGGTGGGAGTGTTTTGGTCTGGGTCTGCATGAGTGCTGCCAGCACTAGGGAGCGACAGTTTATTGAGGGAACCATGAATGGAGATTGGGCTGCAGGGCAGTATTATAACATGATAACGACCCCAAACACACCTCCAAGATGACCACTGCCTTGCTAAAGAAGCTGAGGGTAAAGGTGATGGACTGGACAAGCATGTCTCCAGACATAAACCCTATTGAGCATCTGTGGGGCATCCTCAAATGGAGGGTGAAGGAGTGCAAGGTCTCTAACATCCACCAGCTCCGTGATGTCATCATGGAAGAGTGGATGAGGACTCCAGTGGCACCTGCGAAGCTCTGGTGAACTCTATGCCCAAGAGATGCTGGAAATTAATGGTGGCCACACAAAATATTGACACTTTGGGCCCAATTTGGACATTTTCACTTAGGGATGTATTCACTTTTGTTGCTAGCGGTTTAGACATTAATGGCTGTGTGTTGAGTTATTTTGAGGGGACAGTAAATTTACACTGTTATACAAGCTATACACTCACTACTTTACATTGTAGCAAAGTGTCATTTCTTCAGTGTTGTCACATGAAAAGATATAATAAAATATTTACAAAAATGAGAGGGGTGTACTCACTTTGGTGGGATACTAATATATATAGTCCGTAGGGTTCAATATTGAGTTGGCCCACCCTTTGCAGCTATAACAGCTTTAACTCTTCTGGGAATGCTGTCCACAAAGTTTAGGAGTGTGTCTTAGGGAATGTTTGATCATTCTTCCAGAAGTGCACTTGTGAGGTCAGGCACTGATGTTGACAAGAAGGCCTGGCTTGCAGCCTCCACTCCAATTCATCCTAAAGGTATTCATGGTGAGGTCAGGACTTGCTTTGTGCACTGGTGCACAGTCATGTTGGAACAGGAAAGGGCCTTCCCCAAGTTGGGAGCATGAAATTGTCCAATATGTCTTAGTATGCTGATACTTTAAGAGTTCCCTTTAATGGAACTAAGGGGCCAAAACAACCCCATACCCTAATCCCCCCTCGCCCAAATGATTTGGACCAGTGCACAAAGCAAGGTTCTCAGTGTTAGAGCCTGCATGAGACAGATGCAGCATTGTAACGAGTATGATAAGTATGAAGTGAAAACCATACTTCTCTTTTAATGGAAGCATCACAATACGGGCATACATGTAATTATGGAAATGCTACTTCTCAGAATTAGAAGGAGTTGGGTGTCTATAGAAGAACATAGGTGTCCCACTGACACAAATGTAAGTGCACTTACCAGGGGTGTAGCCCCAGTCAGCAGCTGACAGGGACAGGAGCAGTTGCAGTCTCTCTGTTTATGTTGCTGTCCTTAGTTGTGTTCACACAAGACTTTTACACAGAGACAGCAGCAGGAGGAGACTGCTACTGCAGAGATGTGTACAGCCAGTGTTGAGCCTACCTTCTGCACAGAGGAAGAGGATTGTGGGAGGTAAGGTTCTGACAGACTGATCTGACTTGGTGAGTTGGAATGAGGAAACTGCAGATCCCCCAATGCACTGCCGCAAATTGGAGAGATGGTTTTCTGTTGCTTTCCCGAGATTCTGGAGGAGAAGCATGGATGTTGTTCAGAAGGACTGAATTCACATTAGGCTTGCAGCAGACTGTTCACTAATGCAGCCGAGAGGGAGAGTGGCACAGTGGCAGACATTCTAGGACATTGGAGAACACCATGAATGTTGGTGGAGCTGGCTGCCTGACCAAGGGGCAGTAAGGTATGGACACTGACAGTTCACACAATGAAAAGAGAGAGACCACCTGCTGACACAGAAGATGGTGAAAGGCCACTGGTCAAAACCAAATTACATTTTGGCCAAAGAAGAGGGAGAGGGAGTCAGTGCTTGTGTCATTTCATAAATTAACATTATCTGAGCCCTCCAACGTATGAGTTTAGCCCCAACAAAGGGGGTTATATTATATTCTGCTGGACTGTCGTGGTGGTGTAGTACCCCCTAGTTAGAATTGCCCCAGTATAGGGTTAAATAGGAGTTGCTCTCTGCACATTGTTTGGTTCCTTTACACTATATTTATTTCTACTATTAACTTATTGCTATATACCTGTATATTTTCAATGTTATATAGCCATGGCCCTGACCCCTAGAGGCCTAATTGTGACCTCCAGAGACAGGGAAAGCTGACATCCATATTCATAGTGTGGGTTACTAGGCATGGTGGGTGCAGATAGAAGAATTGCGTTAGACGCCAGACACTTTGATGATGCAGAACAAAAGAGATTTATTTTCCCTTAAAGAACTGGGGAGAGAGGGTTAGGGCCAGGACACCCTTTGACCGTGTGCAAATGCACTTAGACTCGGAGACTCACAAAATTAGGACAAAAAGGTAGTTGTATAGTCCCACAGGCCTTAAAGCTGAACTGTGCCTGAAAAGAGCTATTTCCTTTGATACTGAACTGGTAATTTTGACTTAAACACAGATCTGTACACATACCAAACTGGGTATTCCCGTTGTGTAGACCTGGCCTCCATCTCGCAGCCTCCAGCTGCAGCTTCATGAACTTGAACTCACAGTCCTTTAAAAGACTCCTTGGACTCCCACTGCCACTGGGTCCCTTGAACTTCACACAGCAAACTGCTGTATCTTCCTACTGCCACCCACACTGACCTGCTGGGTCCCTTACTCGGCTCCTCAGCCCAACTGCTGAACTCTTTTAGAAGCATCACCCCCACTGACCTGCTGGGTCCCTAGCTTGACGTCCGCTGAGACTTTACAAACTTCTTCACCGTCCCCATGTAAATATATAATATAGTGCTCAACCAAACTGTGCAAAACACCAAACATAAATACAATCTAAATAGATCATGATTATTGTAAAGTGCAAGATCGTGCAAAATGTGCAAAAATGCAATAAACCAAATTCAATATCCAAAATTAAAGAACTACTGAAAGTTCATGTTGGTGCAAAAAAAGGAAAAAAGAAAAGAGAGGAAAAATTATAGTTTGTGTCCCAATCTAAATCAAAGAGTCACGGGTTCATCAAAGTTCATCAAAGTGTAGATCATAGATAGCGCCAAACTGTGAGGCTAAAAATATTAAAGGCATGCCCTCAGGAGGAATCCAATCCCTTATAGATGAAAGGCTTACCAGAGGTAAGATATATTTGCACCAAAATATATCTATAGGGCTCCGGACATCCAGGAACAGGAAACAGATGTCACACTATCCTCAGACGACAACCCACATAGGCAATAGTTGGTCTTACTTGTAAGACTGGCAGCCATAGGTTGGTTCCTGGATTTCAGGTGTCACTCCATAATCCAATGAGGCCAATAGGGGAGAGGTCAATCACCTTCCGGGACTCACCAACCATGGGTGTTCAGAACGTTATGGGTGTGGATCCAAAGAAAGGGGAAAAAACTCTAATAGTGTAAAACCTCCTTGATGAAGTGCATTTATTGGAAAACAAGATATAATTAAAATTAAAATTTGCAAATAGGGGCCTCTTGGGGAGAAACAACCTCCACTTCCCTGCCTCAACGATTACCTCCTGTTGGTAAGGACAGCGGTCTCCGTTTCGCACTTGGTCCCAGTCTCCATTTCCCCTATGACAGGGGGAGTTCCCTGTTGTGAGGACAATAGTCTCCGGTCTCAAGTCTCAGACTCTCTCATGGTCTCGTCGGAAAAAGTGCCACTTCTTGAAAAATCAACTGCAGACTATTCTGTTTTGCGCAGCCCTCGACGACTGGGGTTTTAACGACGCAAGAACAAAAATATAAGTGGCCGAATAAACGTTTAAAATTAAAATTAATATAGAACAAAAGGTTATTTACGTGAAGTAGTTCCTCCAAAATGTGATAATCTCAAAAAAGGGGAAAGAAACCTAGGTGTGGGTAT
>BLSH010338006.1:1463605-1476943 GCA_018402905.1 Glandirana rugosa | reverse complement strand
ATTTATTTGTAGGGCACTTGCCCTAGTTTGAAGATGATTTTAGAACAGTTATATGGCTTCTACCATTAATTAATACTTTTCAGACACAGTTTGAAGATGATCCACATTCACCTCCATTTTTGCTTTTTTTATGTTTTTATTTTTTTAAAAATATTTACAGTTATTTCCCTGTCCCCATTTTTTTGTAGGGCACTTGCCCTACCCTTACCCCCATTTTACTTCCTTTTGCAGCCCTCTAGGGCTTTCCAGGACTTTGTTACAGCCATTTTTGTGCATAAAAGTTCGGGTCCCCATTGATTTCAATGGGGTTCGTTGTCCGTGCGATCGTTCGGGTTCCGTCCGGACCCGGACCCGGACTTTGTCCCGAAGTTCGGACGGACCAGCAGAACCCGAACTTCCAGAGGTTCGCTCAACTCTAATGATGATGAAGACGGAGGAGATGGAGATGATGATGATGAGGTCACTGACGCGACTTGGGTGCCAGATAGAGCAGAGGAGGAAAATGAAGGTGAAGCGGCACAACCCCAAGGAGGTAGACATCAAGAAAGCAGCCACCCTATTCCATCACATTCTGCAGCTGTTATCTCCCGGCCCACTTCCCAAAGCTCAGCTGTCTGGGCCTTTTTCAGCACATCTGCAGCAGATTTTACAGGTCAATTCTTGCTTTCATCAAGAGTACCTCTATATTGTTACGGTGGGAAGGCGCCACCGACACCCAAAGCTCAATTTTTCTGCACCCATTACTTCTATCCAAAGTCAAAGTGACACCAGAATTTATCCAAAAAATCTCTAATCTTGTTTCCAGTGCACTACATTGTAGCCTCATCTTAAACACTGTCTAGCCAGCTGTTGCGTAGAAAAATAAAGGCAGCTTGCTGGAAAAAAAATTCATTTTTTTTTGCTTTATAAATGCAATTATTGCTGCAGCAGATTCTAGACATGGTACAGATCTGCTACTTTACAGGTAGACTAAGGGGACCCCCGAGGCACTATATTGGAAATAATTTTCCACTTTTATGCTTTCACTTTAAAAATCAAAAAAATCACTGCTCCATTAAAAATGACGTTTTCACAAACTTTTTTTTCATTGATACATGTCCCCCAGGGCAGGACCCAGACCCCTATAACCATTGTAGGCCCAATTACATGCATTTAAGCCTTCAAAATGGGCACTTTTGATTTTTGAAGTTCGGGTCCCATTGACTTTAATGGGGTTCGCTATTCAGGTCCGAACTTTCACGGGGGGGGGGGGCAAGTGGTACAAAAGATAATAACAGTGAGGGATGAGCTGATGGGAGAGTTTTCAGGGATTGCCTAAAGGTGGCCAGAGTAGGAGATACCCGGACATATTGGGGTAGAGAGTTCCAGAGGATGGGGGGAGGCTCTGGAAAAGTCCTAGAGATGAGCACGGGAGGAGGAGACAAGAATGTGGCATTTTTATTTTTTTTTCACTTTTTAGCGGCAAACAGGACAAATAGAGAGGGTGAATCTCCTTGATAGGGGCACAGGCAGTAATAAAATCTGAAAGATGTTTTAATCCCTATCAACTCTATCCAAAAATAAAAAGGCTTCTCCTTTAATTATACTTTAAAAACTCTAAGTTAAACAAGGGCGCAGACCACAGTCCACAGGACCTGGACACTATTTATATGCAAGAGTGTTACAAAATGAAACCAAAAAGAAACTATTACAGACACCTGGAGGTGCTGAATATGCTACATACTGTAAGTATAGTAGCAGGTTCACCCATGTTTTAAAGCGTACCTGGTCTCCTTCTAATGTTTGGGCCTCTTCACCTGTATTCTCTGTAAAGAAATGAGGGTGCCTAGGAGAGGATGATGTCATATTCCTTCTAGGTAAATAGGCAGTTACAGTTCCCGGCCCAGCAGTCTAGGGATTCCAAGATGGCAGCCGCAACGCTGCCATGTGGGTAGATGGAGGAGGACTCATCTAACTCTATAGCTGATATCCCTACCAAGGCACAGGGGGCCCCAGCCACTCCGGAGACACCGCTAAACAGACTCATGGACATAGCAGCCTCCCCAGCATCTATGGAGTCGTTGCTTGGGAGAGTTATGGGGGACATGTCACCATCCCCATTTGCACACAGTCCAATGGGCATATTGCAGGAATCAGAATCTGGGCCAGGGCCTCAATGTCAAATCTCTGATATGAGACATCTTCTTAATACATTTTCTGAAATGCTGGCAGCGGGACTAGCTCAGAATGCAGCCCAGATAACCTCCTCTATCAAAACTGATCTAAATAACCTGGGCTCTAGGATTGATGTGATCAAGAAGTCTATGGATGAGACAGTTGCACGAGTCAATCAAAACACATATTGCATACAATCTCTAGAGGATCAACTGGATGTGGCTCTTTCTAAAATCAATGAACTTGAGAATTGCAGCAGAAGGTATAACTTTCGTATTAGGGGCCTACCTGAGTCCATTGTTGATGTACACACGACAGTCAAAAACTTTTTAAAAGATTTGCTACCAGATATTCCTCCCCAGAACATGGAACTTGATCGGGCCCACAGGGCTCTACAACCCCAAAGCCAGGACGGTCTCCCTAGAGACGTCATAGTCAAACCTCATTATTACTCTACAAAGGAAGCAGTAATGAAAAAAATTGCATTCCGCAGAATCCCTCTCGATCCAGGGGCATAATATACACGTTTTTGCGGATCTTTCCCCGACCACAATACAGAAGAGGCGGACCCTCAAGCCACTTTTACTGATTCTTTCACAGAAATCACTGAAATACTGGTGGTCATTCCTGTTCAGACTACAATTTACCTTCCAGAACAAGACTCATAGTTTTACTAACTTCCAGGAAGGAGAGCGACTTCTAAAGGAATTGGGTCTCATTGAACAAGATCCCACGGGACTTGCTTCCTCGTATCTACGCCAAAGCTCCTCAAAGAGACCACCACCTGGCAGTCTGATCACCCCACTATGGAATAAGCAGCAACCCAAGAGGCAGAGAGACTCTAAGCCCCCACGCTGAGAAAGACAGTTCCGGAATGCTGAGGAGAATTATCTTCAAACTCTAACCTATAGGTTGGATGACCACTCATTCCCATCTGCTGACTGTCGCCGTATGTGTGACGAATTGACTTTGTAGGCCCATGGCTTAATTTTTCTTACGGGTTCCCCTATCCTCAATATCTCAGGTTTCAAGGACCTTTTTACAGGCACAGATGTTTGTTGACTTGCAAAGTAACCCAGAAAATCCCCACCCTCCTCAACACTCTACAGGCTTAGTTTTGGTCTTAGTGCTCTGATCTAAGTTCAGAGAGGAGAGTTTGGTTATAGACATTAGAAGCTAATGCACTGAGTACCATAATAAGCATAAATTTAGCGGACAACCTATCTCCCCCCATTCTCCTTTGGAGGATAATAAATAATCAGGTCACGTAAATGCCTTGTTATGTATCATAAGGGTCTGTAATCTGAGACTATGGTCTATGCATACTTTATAGCTCTACAGGGCTGACTCGGAACATTCACCCTTTTACAATGCTCCTCCTCATCCTCCCTCTCCTTAGGCCTCCTTATTGTTAACTCCCCCTGTTTTCAGTTTCCAGTTTTGTTGGGGACTTCTTATGCTTAGATGATAGGCCGGGAGACCTCCGCAGTCGGGGCAGAACCACATGCTCCTCCCCCTGTTGTTGCTAGAGGACTTACTACCCCTGGTGACTTCAGGATAGCAACCCTTTGAGGTTCCGCCATTGTCAGATCTCTCACTGGGAGATCTAGAGAAGGTCTAGGCTGGTTCTGACCCTCTTCTGGCAGAAATAGGTCCTTTTCAGGACCGGTTTCCTCCTCGAACATATAAACAGAAGACTTTCACAAAATGTGTTCTCGCTTCTCTCTCTTCTATTACCAGTGCTTCACTCTTTCTTCTTCACTCCTTCTTCTTTATCTTTACCTAATGTTGCAGTACTTAATGTGTTTTTTTTTTATTGTTTCTCTAGTAAGCTCTGTTCGTGGCTGCTTAGGTGGACCTCCTCATCTCTATGGTGCACCAGGGGTCAGTGCCTGTAGCTACCAATCCATCTCAAGATCCATCTTACAGGTGTTGGGGTAGGTGAATGGTTAAGGGTGACAGTATTCCTCCCTCATGTCCATGGCTGATACAAACCAACCTGCGGGGGTTCTCAGAATAGGCTCTCACAACACACAGGGCTTAAATTCACTGTTGAAGAGACGCAAGGCTCTCTAGAGTTATCACACCCAACACATAGACATATTATTCCTTCAAGAAATGCACTTTCCTAAAAGTTATAACCCCAAATTTCTGCATCAAAAATACCCAATATTTTTCTTAGCCAACGCAGACACAAAATATGTAGGAGTGGCAATCCTTTTCTCCAAAAGAGTCCAGTGTAATATCACCCAGGTGATCAAAGATGACGAGGGGCGATATATATTGGTCAAAGGGGAGATCTTGGGCCAAATCTACTCCTTTGTCTCATTCTATATGCCTAACAAGGGCCAGGCAAGCTTCTTAAGAAAATGATTAAAGCAATTTCCCCTCATTTAGAAGGGAGGGTGGTGTTGGGGGGAGACTCTAATGTCTCATTTGATTCTATGCTTGATAAGACATCCTCAGGAATGCCTCGTTGTAAGAGACCCCCTAAACAAGGCCTAAAAATTGTCAAGCTTTTGCGCTCAGTGGGGCTGGTGGATATTTGGCATGAGTTAAATCCCACCGCCAAAGATTATACTCACTATTCGGCCCCTCATAATACCTATGCAAGGGTAGATCACATATTTGTCCCCACGTGTGATATATCCAAAGTCACTAAGGCAAAAATTTGGGATGTAGCGTGGTCAGACCACTCTATGGTGATAATAATATTGGACAAAGCAAAAACGTCTGAGGAGCTCAGGCCCTCAATGAATCCTTACTAGCCAACCCGGTACATTGCACCCTAATCGAGAAAGATATCAAGGAATACTTTTTAATTAATGACACGGAGGATGTCTCCTCGAGTACTTTATGGGGAGGTCATAAGGCAGTCATTAGGGGTTCATTGATTCAGCTGGGAGTCAAGCTTAAGCGCGAGCGTCAATCAGATATATTGAAGTTGGAGGAAGAAATCCGTAGTGCGAGTAAGGCACACAAACAAAAGCCCACTGGTGAAACCCTATCCAGATTAGACAAAGCTAAGCTTTCCCTCAATTTAGCATTAACATCCTCAGCTGAGAAATTTCTGAAATGGTCGGGAGGTCGTTTCTATCTTAAAAGTGATAGGATTGGCACGCACTTAGCAGCGAAGCTCACTCCTAAATATAAATTACTCTCAGTCCCTAAAATCAAATCCCTGTCTGGCGCCTTAACACAGAATCTGCCCGTTATTATGGACACTTTCCAGGAATTATTTTCCAAACTGTATACGAATAACAACCCGATTGGTAAGTCCTGTTTGGAGACCTTCCTGGGGGGGAATCCCTCTTCCTTCTCTCACCGTGGAACACAGAGCGATCTTGGATTCGCCCTTTACAGAGGCTGAGATAATACAGGTCATCAAGGAATTAAAACCTAATTCCGCCCCAGGTTCTGACAGATTTTTGAACTGATATTATAAGACATTCTCAATGGTCCTTGCCCCTTATTTGGTCCAGCTCTTTAATGCCTTGGGTAAAGGACAATCCCTGGATCTAGCAAACAACTTAGCATATATTTCGGTTATCCCCAAACCCCGGTTATCCCCAAACCGGGAAAAGACCCGAGTGAGGTGAGCAGCTACAGACCAATTTCATTACTAAATAATTATGACGAAGGTCTTAGCTAACCATTTAGCAATGTTTATCGGGAACTATGTTCATAAAGATCAAGTTGGCTTCATCCCGGCAGGCAGGGGCCGGACCAGGTGAGAAGGGCGATTGATCTACTATCGGCTCGGGGTGGGATGGGGGCTCACCCCAGGAAGGTTATCTATTATCGGTGGATATCCACAATGCTTTCAACTCGTCTCGTGGGAATACATGTTCATGCTTCTGGATAGATTGGGCTTTGGCCCAAAGTTTACAGGCACTCTGAAAGCCCTCTATGCTAGACCAAGTGCGTGAGTGAGGTTCTGCGGTCAGTTCTCAGACACATTCCAGATAGAGAAAGGCACTAGACAGGGTTGTCCCCTATCCGCTCTCTTATTCGCTATAGTGATAGAAACGTTGGCCATTGCTTTGAGGGAAAGCTTAGATATAAAAGGGTGCTGTGTGGGCAAACCACCCATAAATGTGCATTATTCGCAGATGATGTCCTCCTATTTATAACTTCTCCACTAACATCTACGCCGAATCTGCTGCATATACTCGATGAGTTTAGCAAGATCTCAGGCCTCAGAGTAAATTTATCCAAATCCGTAGCTCTTAATGTGAATATCCCGGCCACAGTATTAGAACAATTGAAAACACATTTTCCATTTGTATGGTCTAACACACACATCCCATATTTGGGGCATTAATCTTTCCCCCTCTCTTTAGTAAATTATACAAAGACATATCGCACTGGGCATCATTGGGATTGTCATGGATGGGCAGGGTAAATGCTATAAAAATGACACTTCTTCCTCGTGTACTGTATGTGTTCTGATCCTTGCCTATTCCTGTAACTAAACGGCAATTAATGCCTCAACAAATTTATTTGGGGAAGTAAAGGACACCGTTTCTCTAATCAAGTCTTATATAGACTCAAGAAAAAAGGGGGATTAGGACTACCTCATATTTGGTGGTATTACCAAGCGGCACAGCTAGCTCAATTCTCGGTAATATACTCTAAGCGTGTTAAACCGGATTGGGTGTCAATAGAGAGGTAGGCTATCCTGAGACACACCCCAGACTACCTTGCATGGTGTCCTCCAAAGCTACATACGCCAATCTTGGTACCCACTCTCTCTCATTCATTAGTTGTTCATGATTGCATAGTCAAACAAAAGAAGATTACCTCCAGTTGGCGTCCGTTAACACACCTCTTTAATAATCCCCATTTCCCCCTGGGGGAAGATATTAAGGCATTTAGATGGTGGCTCAAAAAGGGTCTGTTCAGCATTGGACACTTTGTCGGCCCTGGTAGACCCTTATCCCGCATGCATTGCATTAACAAACTGGAAATGCCACCTTCTGAGTCCTTCAGGCTGAACCAAATCACACATTATATCCAATTGTATGGCCGGATAAATCTAAGAGTATACAAATCACACTATATGAACAGTGGTGTTCGCAGGTAATGGACATGAGGGGAGGGATTTCACTAATCTATAGGGGCCTGGCTGAACCTTTGGATAAGGCACCATATATGATTGGTTGGGAAAGGGATCTCGAGCTGGATTGGGACCTGGACACATGGCATAATACATTTTTCAAATCTTTCAAAGGAATGAGTAATGTGTCTTTGATGGAGGTGAACATCAAAGTTTTGACCAGATGGTATATGGTACCCACTAGACTTGCGAAAATGTACCCTTCGGTGTCTCCCCTTGGCTTTAGGAACTGTGGCCACACTGGCACTATTCTACATCTTCTACATATACTCTGGGAATGCCCTAGGATTTGGACATTCCGGAATTCTATCTTTATTTTTTTTTCTTGTTAAAAGTTTTTTATTGAGTTTTAAAGACAGTTAAAGACATTGTACACAGGATGAGACAATGAGGACTAATGTCAGAGTAGAGCGTAATCAGGTAACTGGTACAAAAATACAAGATAGTGCTACTTATTTTGTGGTCTCAAAACAATGCTAGAAAGAATAAAAGCCTGGTTTGTGTAGACCGTTACGCTATAGTGAATAACGCAGACTCTCCAGACACCCCCTTGGGATCATATCTGTGTCTGTACGGAAAGACTGCGGTATCACCCCGTTAACTAGTTGACTAGGTATATGCCCTGCGTACAATTCTATATATCTCGCTTATGTCCTCTATATGGCTTTGTCTGCATATTCGAACGTTAATAATAAAAGAAAACAAACAAACAGGGGGGACAGAGGAGAGCATAAGAGAGAAGACCCTAGATACGGGGGGAACAGGGACTAGATAGAGCAAGAAAAGAAAGGGAAAGGCAAGAAAAAGAAAAGAGGAGTAAGAGTCTGCGAACCCGGCTCCATCCGACCATCCAGGGTGCACTCGGCTGAGGGCCATCCAATCACCATGGCTGGAGTACTGCTTGACTGAATGTGGCAAATTTGGGATTTTGTTCCTTGTCAAATGCTTCGAATTTGGCATATATCATGAAATTGGTTGTTCTGTGCTTGGCTTCTGCAAAGGATAGGTGGGGGGATTTCCAGGGAGTGTGGGAAATGGGATAAGGGATGTTTGGTTGACTAAATGGTGTAAACGTAGGATGCCTTGGGAGGACCAGTTTTTAAATGCTATGGGGGATTCCCAGGCGGGGTAGAAGGAGGGGTTCTTCATGAAGGGCAGAAGTGGATTATGGGGAGATTGTAATTTATATTTTACTTTCACCCTAACCCAGATGGACAGAAAATGCCTAATAATCGGGTGCTGCACCTCTGCACAATCCTTGTGGCTAAGCCATAGTGTCAGGGATCTAGACGAGCTTTGCGATCGCGCACGCTTATGCGCACGCGCGCACGGATTCAAATGAAGATTCCCACAACCGTTCAGAGACGTGCACATGTACGCAGGCGCAGGAATGTTGTCAGAACCCAGAATCCGTCATAGCAGGAGGACTTTAGGACCCAGAATCTGTCAGAGCAGGAGGGCCCTAGGACCCAGTAGCTCTGTCAGCACATCACTTGGGCCTTTATAAGGAAGTCAGACCTTGGCTTTAATGCTGTCTGATCTGCAGCTTGTCAGTACCTGTACCTGCTTGCCGTTATCTGCTACCTGATCCGTTACCTGATTGACCTGGCTTGTTTTGACCACCCTGTCTTCTCCTACCCTGACCCGGCTTGTTTTGGATCCTGCTAACCTCTGCCTGCCTGATCTCCGTTGCCGAACCCAGCTTGCCTCTGACCATCCCCCGCATACCGATTCTGCTACTCCATTCATCTGTGATTGACCCGGCTTGCCTGACCATCCTCCTGCCTGCTTCTAAAGTCAGCTGTCTGCTGTCCTGTGCCCTGCATCTAGCTGCTGTGATTGCTGTCTGCTGCTGCTGTTCCTGTTTCCAGCTGTCTGCTGTCCGGTGTTACCAGCTCCACTCCAGCATCCAGTCTCCTGCTGTTTTCCAGAGGCACTCCTACCTCGCTGGACTCACGTGACCACTGTTCCCATTCCAGTGGGCTCTGAGTCAGAGCTGTATGAGAGGTCTCCTCCTACAAGAGACAGGCTCCACTCGCTCAGGTACGTGGTTCATTACACATAGATCTGAGACCAAGAATGGGTCGCATTCTACTGACTCAATAGCTACCCATAATGGTATCTCATGTGTAGCATGACATTTAGTTAGGCTCGCCAGCTGGGCTGCTTTGTAATAGACCGCGAAGTTAGGGAGTCCCAGACCCCCACAGGGTCTCGGCACAAATAGTGTACTCCTGGCTACTCTGGGCTTGATCGTAATCAATATGTAGTTATTAACTCTTTTTTGGAGCGACCTCAGATGGTAGGCTGGGACCGGTGTCGGCAAAACTCTAAAGAGATATAATAGCTTCCTAACCATGATACTGGGAGGGAGGACCAATTTTGTAGGAGGCTTGTTATTCGTGTCACGGTCTCGGGGTAGTTACAGGAAAAGAGTCGAGTGTGATCTGCCGTTAAGTGGATTCCCAGGTAACAATAATCTTATTGAGCCTTGCAGCTAAGATTTTCACAAGGATGTTAATGTCAATATTTAAAAGGGAGATTGGCCTGTAGTTGTTACAAGAGGTATTGTCAGTATGGGGCTTAGGGAGCATACACAGAATGGCAGTGAGTGTTTCCTGGCGGAAATTGCTGCCTTTAAGGATGTCATTAAATGCTCCAGTAAGGACAGGGGATATGATGTCTGTGTAGGTGCGGTAGTAAAGGGCTGAGTAGCCGTCCGGCCCTGGTCTTTTGTTTAATTTTAGTTCTTTAATCGCTTGAGTCACCTCCTCTGGGGAGGTTCTACAGTCCAGTTGGTCCGACTCTGATCTGGTTAGTTTTGGTAGGACTATTTCGGAAAATAAATTATCTGCAATAGTCTGGGGAAAGTCGCTGCCATCCGAATAGAGTTTTGCGAGATGGGATTTGAATTTGCGGACTATTTTGTGGGGATTACTCGTTAGAATGCCTTTGGACATGCTAAGGCGAATGGGTTAGTTCGGGGCGTGCGCATTGCGCAGGGTACAAGCTAGGAGGGTATCAGGTTAATTAGCTTGCATGAAATACTTGTGTTTAGCTCTCCTAATAGTTTTATCTGCAGCCTCAGAGAGGAATAGGTCAAACTCTAGATGAACATTTTCCATCCTAGTTCTGGTGGAGGGTGTAGGATTTTGGCTGAACTCAGTGCCGCACGTAACATAGGCAGCCTCAAGTTTCTGCTTGAGTTGCCTGCTCTCTCTGTTGAAGGCAGCTGCTTGTCTCTGGAGCATCCCTCTGAGTGCCGGTTTATGGGCTTTCCATACTGTTAGTGGGGAAATATCTGGTGTATTATTAATGGAGAGATAGTCGAGGAAAGATTGTCTAATGTCAAAGTAAGTGATTTTGGAGCTGCCAAATGGTATCTTTGGCTCTTGGTATGGATGAGGCAAGAGATGTGAGAACTGAGCAGTGGTCTTTCCATGGGACTGGGAGAATGACCGAGCTTAGGGTTTCAGGGGCGAGGCCTGTGGTGACAAAAATATGGTCTATTCTGGAAAAGGTTTTGTGAGGGTAGGAGTAGTGGGTATATCTTTTCTTTGCCGGGTTTGACTCCCTCCAGGTGTCGACTAGCTTGTGTTTATTGAGGAGGAGAAGGTCAACTTGGTAGGGCTGTTGGTTGGGGCATATGGGGACTTGTCTAGGTATGGGAAGATAGTTTGGTTTGAGTCACCACAGATAATCAGGGAACCTGTTCTATGCGATTGAACTTCCTGCATGAGGTGGGAGAAGAAAGGATTAGGATTTTTATTTGGAGCGTAGTACGACACTACTGTTATCTCTATGTCCATTATTAGGCCGGTGAGCAACAGGTATCTGCCTTCTGGGTCTGCTAACTTAAATTTAAGAGAGAACGGTAGGGAGCGATGGAAGGCAATGAGAGCCCCACTCTGTTTTGTTGAGGCTGGGGCGTTGTGTACCTGGGGGGTAGTGGGGGCTGAAGTGTTTGGGGACGTGGCTAGTTGCTAAATGGGTCTCCTGTAGGCCCACTATAAGAGCCTTCTGAAAGTTGAAAAATTTAAAGGCCTTGGTACACTTTTGTGGGACGTTGAAGCCTTGCACATTAAGGGTAAGGACATTCAGGGGGGCCATGGTGTATGCGGTGGGGATATGTGCTTACCTGGTCGTGGATGGTGGCGGATGGGTGTAGCAGGCTGCGCAGGCTCTTGAAGATAAGAAGAAGACCAAAGTGGAGCTAAAGTAGAGGTAAGAAGGGAAGAGAAGAGAGACAAATATGAAGTGTTAATCAAGCGTAGAAAATTCTTAATTGGTTCGTAGACTGTCCATGTCCATGAGCACATGTGTCAACAACTCTGGACCAAAGACTTTTGCAAATAGTTCAGATTATAATGCAGAGTCTGCAGAATCAAAGGTGGAGAGAGGACTTTGGGCAAGGGCAGTTCTTCATGTTGTGTGTTACAGTTACACCGGGTTAAGACGACGTTGTCAACGTAGAGAAATGTCCATCTGGTTGAAGGGATCCTCTGAAAGATCAAGTTCTGCATGGAGTTTAAAGGGGTGGGATCCATATAACTCGGTCTTGTGAGTAGGCCGCCAAGGCTGGGGTGAGGGGCGGTTCAGGGTCGGGTGGATGAGAAGGGGCGTCCTCCTCTGGGAGTCTTTGAGGTCCAGTGACCCGTATGCTCAGGCGAAGTTCGGGTAACCCTTGGAGGACTTCCTCAGATGGGGCAAGAGTAGCGTCTAGGGTTCCGATGTTCTTGCAGTCGGAGAGTCCGGGTCAGCACCAGATAACTGTTACAGAGAACTGGGGCTGAAAATGATGAATCTTGAACATATACAGGGCATGAACGTTAGCCCAAACTATAACAAGTCAAAAAGTTCAAACTGGGATAAACTTGGTGAAAGAGCTTGTTAATGGAGAAAGTGAAATTCCAAGGCTGTGAAGATGTCACCTTTCTCAGTCCATGGAGTCCCCTTGCTCTTGGGAGCCTGGGCCCAGACGGCTCCGTTTATGCTGGTGGGGATCCATCTGCTTACCAGGTGAGGAGAGGGATTTAGATGGAGATGTCCCAGCCGATCTGCAGCGAGAAGTGCCGCTTGTTTGGCGTTCCTCCAGTAGGTGCAGTTCACGCAGGACGTGTTGCAGTTCTTCTGGGTTCCTGCATTTGTATTTAGATCCATTGTGGGTTAATCTGACAGAGAAGGGGAAGCCCCATTGATAAGCTATATGCTTTTGTTGAAGGGTTGCTAAGAGAAGCTTCATAGCTCTACGCTTAGTGATGGTGAGCTGCGAGATGTCTGGGAAAATTTGGTATGCATGACCCTGGAACATCAGCTCTCCCCTTTCACGGGCGGCGGCCAGGAGTTGCTCTTTTGTTTGGTAAATATGTAGAATGAGATCTCCTGGCTCTATTTTCCTGATCCTCTAACCTGGATTGCAAAGTCAGGTTCTCTTCTTTTAAATTCTCAATTTCTATCATATAGTCCTGTGTGGTGTTTCATAGTTCATCAACTCTTACCTCCAGTGCTGCTGTGCGTGCCCCAAGTTCTCTGATCTCTTTGGGGAGACTGTTTGTAATATGCTGTGATGTCTGGCGTAGGCAGGGCCGTAGATAATTTTTTGTTCTGGAGGGGGTTCAGCAGCAGATACTAAGTAAAAGTCTTTTTAAATAAAATAAATTGTGCCAAATTCATAACGATTGGAAAAAGGATTGCATGGTTGTTTTGTACCATGCAATCCATTAATAGATGCCGGGACGGATGCGGTCTGTAGTGTCGTATAATGTTTGTCAGAGGGGTTTCTCTAGTCTCTTGAACCCCGTGCGTGTCGTCGTGACCTCCATTCTCAACTACTTGATACTTTGTGGTGTGTCCTGATATACTATCTTTAACTCTTAAATTTTCTTCTCTTGGACTGAAACGTTAGGTCCAATCTCCTAGTCCTTTTATCTCGGTCCTCTAGAGTAAGATGTATAAATGGTTTGTTTTCTCGTTGAGGACCGGCGGCGGGCACTTTCCCCTCTCGACTACAAGGTCCCAGTACGTATGGTTTAAAAGGGTCTGTAGAGCGTCGAGTGGTAGTGATT
>BLSH010338006.1:1431900-1444835 GCA_018402905.1 Glandirana rugosa | reverse complement strand
TTAAAGTGATCAGGTGCAACTGTGCAAAAATCCAAAAAACAAACTTAAAATCCAATCTGTAAAATTAACCCTCTAATACAAATTAATATAAGTATGATATAAAGTGTGAGTATATTAATGAATGTGAGACGTGCAATATTGAATAAAATATAAATGAAAAATAATAAAGGCAAAAGAGCGTGTCGTAGGTAACTAAAGTGTCATTCATTAAATAATTACAAATATAAGGTGACTTTGTGCTAGACAACCCCAACATTCATCTATTGATATTATCTTGGTAGATCAAGCCCTTAGGAACACTCATATATATATATATATATATATATATATATATATATATATATATATATATATATATATATAGCACCATTAATCATATATGCTTCATGTATATCAAACCCCTTGGCGTAGTTGTAGTCATCCAAAGGGGACAGCCCAAACCTATAATGTCCTCATAAAAACTTGAATAACTCTTGTAGTAGTATCTAACCACCCACAGGTGGCGACAAAAATGGTGAATAATTGTTCAAAAAAACTCTAATCATATAATAATAGTTCAAGTTCATATCACCACTGTCAATCCCTCCAAAAAGTGCTCTGTGCATAAAAGAAGTTTTCTTCAGACCTTTTTCCAGTGCAAGGCACGTGTGCTCCCCTCAAGGTCCCCTCCTTACCAGAAAACGCCACCCCTGCAGGGGTAAAGCGCTCGGACGTATCTCCGGTGAAAAGGCTTATCCTAGTAGAGGGACTAGGAGGGAGAAATCACCTGCACACTCCTGATTCACCGGAGATACGTCCGAGCGCTTTACCCCTGCGGGGTGGCGTTTTCTGGTAAGGAGGGGACCTTGAGGGGAGCACGCGTGCCTTGCACTGGAAAAAGATCTGAAGAAAAGCTCGTTACCGAGGTTTGTTGTCATTCTGTGACTGGCTGTGATTGGACACAGCCAGTCACGTGGTAAAGAGCCAATTTCATTGTCCGAGGGACAAGCCTCAACCCCAGTCGCCGCGCTGAGTGCCCCCGGGGCGTGCACGAGTGGCGTGTACGCAGATCTCTTGGCTGATTGGACACAGCCGGTCTTGTGGTAAAGAGCCAATTTTATTGGCTACTTACTCTGATCGGGGAGGGGCTGTGTCCCGAGGGACATGTCCAAACCCCAATCATTGCGCTGCGGGCCCCCGGGGGACCGCAGTAGCAGCGAGAAGCGGCGGACGTCATATGACGTCCACCCGGATCGACGGAGTGTTCCTCCCGACGTCATTTGTTTATGGCTCGGTAAAGAAATGGTTAAACACTTTTGAAGCCACAAAAGAATCTGTCTTCAGCTTAAAGTTTAAAATAACTCACAGTGTACTTTGCTTATAAATAAACTTTATGAATACGTGTGTGCACACTCAAACAGGCACGTGCGCATACTGTACATACATACACACACATTTAAACAATAGCTATTATAGAAATACAATATTTTCACAAAATGGCTTCAGGTCGTTTCAGGTTATATGATGACTGACAATCTGGAATTCTACGCTTCTTGTTTTTCAAGAAGCTAAAGTACATGTTCTTAGTCCACTTTTAAATTTATAGCGCCATTTGGTAAACAAATTACTGTTTTATTTCTGTGCAAAAGCTAATAATTCAGTTCTGTCCTTGTCTATCCAAAATGTAAAGTATTAAAGTACAAACTGTTTAAATAATTTTGCAAGAGTGAGTGCATTTTACATTATTTATCTAAGTTAAATGTGGCATGTATAATCCATTACAATTAATATTTAACATGCTCTATCCAGATATGCAATGCATTTAAAGTATGTATTTTTTTGATTACAAAACACCTAGAGTCTAACTTTCCAAGAACACTCATAAAATAAAATGAGTCAAATAAATGGTCCTGCTTCCAGTTTGGAGCACCACATTCAGACTTAATGGGTGTAATCTGCCCATTTTACTAGACTGGCTGTACTGCCTTACAGATGTTCCCCTAGTGATCTGTAATCTATTAAGCTGTGGTATAGCACTCCATATCCCTTTTAAAATGTTCCTGTGTCTTCATTTTAGTTATATTTGCCCAAATATTCTCAACAATCATAGAGATTTGTAGTATGAATATATCATTGTATATAAAACTTTCAAAGAATACAAGCACCTTTAAATCCCAACTGCAGTCAGTTATTTCCCAAAATATATATATATACAGTAGGGAACAGTATGAAGCTATTTTAGCTTTTATTGTGTCTGTGTCCCCCCCCCCCCCAGGAAGAGATCCTCTCATTTTCTATGGTTTTGAGGACTGTAGGGAAGAAAATAAAAAATAATTCTCTCTTTGTGGGGACATACATGGCAGTACATATAATTTAACATTAGGGAAAGATTAGAATGCATGTCTCAGTCTCTGTCTCCATTAGAACTTTTTGACTAGGTAATAGGTGTCACTGTCAATCAAAAGAGATTGTGAATGGACAAAAATGTATAGAACCTAACAAAGATTTGAGCACTATGCCACTCAATCCATAGAAAAAAAAATGCTTGCCTAGAGTTGGACTTTAACCACTTAAGGACCAAGCCCATTTCTGACATTTGACAATTTGTTTACAAGTTAAAATCAGTATTTTTTGCTAGAAAATTACTTACAACCCGCAAACATTATATATATATATATATATATATATATATATATATATGTTTTATCAGAGACCCTAGAGAATAAAATGGAGATTGTTGCAATACTTTGTGTCACACCGTACTTCCACAGCAGTTTTACAAACATTGAACAAAAATATTAGGAGGAATCTGTGAGTGCAAGGCCAGATGGGTCCAATCCAATGAGACAAAATGGAAAAAACAACAAAGAGATGCTGAAACAGCACTCTGCCACCGTTTAGGATTCATGCAGATGCATCTGGTATATTAGAATAAAAAGATTTTATTCCAAAATACAATTTTATACAAGTTGCAAAAAAGAGAGATTACAATACAATAAAAGACCATATTAGTCTATGTAGAATCTGCAGTACATAATATAATTGGAGACCATAAAGGATCTAGGGAATGTAGTATACCCAACAACCACCTGACCAGATAGAGAACTTAAGCCCCATACACACGGTTCGACGATCGCACGTATGATCGCGTCGAATCGTATGTTGGCTGTTGTATGCAGCATACTGACTGCACTACATGATCGTACGGCCGGGGAAAGAACGTTCAGGTGATTGTAATTAGCATCCAGCCATTCCTGACTTTGGGCATGCGTGTTTTGCACAATACAACTTTGTTGTACCAACTGCTCTGTACACACGATACAACGGTCATATGAGAGCTTGTTGGTACGACCAAGTTTTCTAGTCTGCTCATACAACTCCCTTGTACGACCGTCGTATGTTCAACTGTTCAAATCTTGCATACGAACGATCGATATCGCATACAACGGTTGTGAGTATGACCTGTTGTATGCGATAGTCGAACCGTGTGTACGGGGCTTAAGTCCTGATCCAAACTTGATGGGACTGGTCCAAAGCTGAATCACGTGTGCAAACCTGACATGTTTCGGACTATAATAAGTCCTTCTTCAGAGGTATATATGCATGGGTAGAAATATAGTTTTTCTACAAGGTAAAAATAATTTTTGATTACCTATTATCATAATGCTTCACAATTGGTAGCTACTATTTGTTAGTTCATATTATTGGGCATATGGTATGGCAAGCAAAGCAGTATACTCACATGGTATTCCATAAACACTATTTGAGGGCCAGGGCAGTCATCATCCACGGACCCAAACAACAACCAAGAGGAGGTCCAAGTTGTGGAAAGGACCTCCTCTTTGTAATAGAAATAAGCAGGACATGGCCTCTTTTACACAAAAAAAAAAATGGGCCCTTTAAGGCCAGAGGGCGGAAGTGAAATTTGACATCGATACGGTCCTCCAAGGGCTTAGAGTCAAGTGGGGGCCATCTTGTCATCACTCGGCTTCCTTCCCATCGCTACAGGGGATCGGATCGTTAGGCGGTCCAGAAATGTTATTGAACCCACATCAAAAACTATCAATACATGCTGTATTACATGCTGCTCATACTCACTCACTATGGGATTTGTTTTCTGTATTCTGCAAAAAAACTGGTCAATCCTGCTGTTCTTTATCTCCCTCTTCAGTCAATGCCCCCACAGCAGCTGGGGATTTTGTAGAGCAGTGTTGGCAGCTAATGCACATGCTCAGTTTTCAGTGAGTTTCTACCCTGAGAATTTCCTCCCTATCACATCTGAGCCATGTGAATATAAAGTCACTTATGTGGACGTATACACAGTGGTAAATGACAGCCTACTCCCTTCCTCCTCCTCCTCCTCCATGCCCATTAATCAGCTAAATACAATGGGGGTGGGATATTACATTTTGATTGATGGTAGCTTCATCTCCCTGTTATTTCAAGACCCAGGCTGGAGGGGTGTGATAAATCCTGTGACTGGAAGAAATCTGCCAAATATTGCCAAAAAATAATAAAGATATGATTTCAAATATATATTTGTATGACAATGTAAAACAGTTTATTGATATTACTTAATTATTTTATTTTTACTCTGTATTCCAAAGGCTGTTTTATTTTTTTGAACATGTGACCTGCATCAGAGAACTAGAAGCTCCTCCTGCCACTGTTTAGCCACAAACAGGCTGGGTAAGAGTTGGGTCATGTGACAAGAGTTTATTGATTAGGAAAGAAGGTACTTAGATGTTTTTTTAATTACAGTGCCACCATCCACATACAGAAAAAGAAGGCATAATGTAACTTACTGTGTATTTAGTATCACTTTAAGTTGTTATCTTGATTCTGCCCCAGTGCTTTGTGAAGCAAAGGTATAATTATAATTGTCACCTTGAATTAGTTTAATACAAAGGTAGCCAGGAGCTGGGTATGCACACTCCCGCCAACGGAAAGACGTTTTTGTCATTGAACTTAATGCAGCTGTTCCCCCTAGTGTTTCAGTTTGCTGATCTGTGACTCTGAGAATGACAAGAGAGCAATGCATCCTGGCAGTTGTAGTTTGCTTGTGAGGATTTCCCCCTGGCTGCAGCTGGAGAGAACTACATCTACCAACAGGCTGTGGGGAGGAGCAGGTTTTCTGGGAAAAGAGGTGCATTGTGGGAGAGACTATTTAAGCAGAGGCTTTGGGCCCAACGCATTCTCTTTGGATCTGTAAGCAGGGGAATCCATTGCTGGAGGAGTCGAGGCCTGCTTTCACAGACTCATCAAATCAGATACCCTGCAGGACTTCAGTGAGCAGCTGGAGTGACCTGCCCTGCAGCAAGCGGGGCCTGTTCCTGATATCTACATCCCGTGTGGGCGATAGATCTGGGAGAGCCGTGGTGAGAGGCGGTGGAGGCCGATCCTAGGAGCCAGAGTTCGGAGTGATCATCATCATCATCTCCATCATCATCTTTATCCTCATCATTATCAGCAGTGGACACTGCATCTGCATCCTCTGTTCCTGTGTGGTAAGCGAGTGAAAGCCCATCCTGACAGACATTGTGCACAGATAGTCTGATTCTCCATACCCGTTAGCATATCTAGATACATTACAAAGCATATTGTGGTAGGGGGACTTTAGATATGTCTCAGGAGAAGCCAACACATATAAGTATTATAAAAATATCACTTTTTAATTTTAAACAGATTAAAAGTAGAATTGTATAACAAAGTGACAATGATAAAATCATGAGCATTACATATCATATATATAGCTTCAGGTTCATATAACAAATTGTCCAAGCTAGGCTCTATGCACTTTGCGGGGACAATGGATTGTATGTAGTCTCTGGTTTGTATACATTATTATAGTTTTTTCTTTGTAGAAATGATGATTATGATATATTTTTTCATTCAATTTCAGTTTTTCATATCATAAAAGTCCTAGAGTCCTGAAGAAGCGACTGTCCCCGCGAAAAGCGTAGACCCTAGCTTGGACAATTTGTTGTACGAACCTCAAGCTATGTATATGATATGTAACGCTCATGATTTTATCATTGTCACTTTGTTATACAATTCTACTGTTTACAAATAAAATGTGATATTTTTATCATGCTTATATGTGTTGTCTTCTCCTGAGGCATATCTAAAGTCCCGCTACCACAATATGCTTTGTAATGTATCTATTGAACCTGGGATGATGCCTATGAGAGCCAGCCAAACATTCTGAATGGCATTCCCCCACAATCTCTGCAGCAATACTGGCAGCACTAGTGTCTATTTCCCAAAGACAACTTCTGGATATGACGCTGAGCATGTGCACTCAACTGCTTTGGTCAACCATGTTGAGGCCTGTTCTGAGTGGATAGAAACAATATCAGGTTACATCCTCTTATATAGATACAGCATGATGATATATTTCCCGACATGTTTCGCCTGGTAATACAAGCTTTCTCAAAGGATGCTGTATATAGGGGAAGTGGATCCTTGTAACTAGAGAAAAAACACATAACTACACAACAATTATAGGACAGAAAATCCTATCATATATATTTCAACAGTTTAAAGCTGTAGAGTTACAATTGCATGTATATACTGTATAGTATATTAATATGATATCACAAATACATTGTCTATATGAAAATAACAAATTCACCTGTATAGTGGCAAAGTCTCCACTTACCCAAAATAGTAAAATTGCCAGGTATATCGCACTTTAATAAAAAGGGGAAAAAGGCATTTGTCGCTTTAAGAGAAGAGGATACAGGAGCCCTAGGCTGCTTGGACTGAGGTAATCGCAGGAGACATAAAGGAGCCCACTAGAAAATGTACCAATAATGATATAATGTAATAAATATGGACACAAATGTGTCTTTGTGACATCATTATATATACAATGAATACATGAATAGATTAGGGTTACAGAGCACTATACACCAGGACGCCTTGTATTGTCACAGACGTGACGCGCTGGTTGTTGTGCTCCTATTCTCTGCATTGGCCGTACTTTACTGGGATTTGCTCTACTGACTGGGGAATTCCTCCCCCTGACCCATGGACCAATCCCCTTTTGGAGGTGTGCCGCTTTGCTGGCGCCGGTGCGCATGTGCCTGACGTGAGCGTCATGTGACAGCTTATCCGCATCTCGGCCAACGTCACATGTCACCTGGATGGGAGACATAAAATGATCGCACATCCGGCCAAACTTCAGAGCCGGTCACCGCGAGGATATACACTACATACAGAGACTGGGTACGTTTCTTTTTTTTTTTTGGAACTTTTATTATATCCTTTCATTGAAACATGGTATTTACTCCCCTTTTCAGTCCTTAGGTGTCTTATGCACTAATAGGACTTAAATGTGCATGACGGTGAGCTTTTTGCTCCGGTAGTTGCACATATATATATATGTGCCCATACCATGATTGATTATTTTCATTTTGTTTCCTATAGATATACTTATACATCTCCCTCTCTCTGTATCTCCTCGGGAGAAGCATTTTTGCAGGAAGTCTATGTAAGTGCTCTGTAACCCTAGTCTATTCATGTATTCATTGTATATACAATGATGTCACGCAGAGACAAGTTTTTGTCCCTATTTATTACATTATATCATTATTTGTACATTTTCTAGTGAGCTCCTTTATGTCTCCTGCGATTACCTCAGTCCAAGCAACCTAGTGCTCCAGTATCCTCTTTTTCTCCCTTTTTTCCCTTTTTATAAAAGTGATACTAATGGCTCACTTTAAAAAAAAAAAATAACAAACATGTCATACTCAACTCCTCTGTGCAGCAGTTTTGCACAGAGTGGCCCCTAACTCCATCTTCTGGGGTTCTCCAGTGGTGCTCCTGGCCCCTCCTCTTCTCGAGAGACCACCACACTTCCCTGGGGTCTGTTCTAAGGCCTGTTCTAAGTGGAACCTGTCCTGTTAAACCGCTGTATGGTCTTGGGCACCGTGCTACAGCTCAGTTTCAGGGTCTGGGCAATCTTCTTATAACCTAGGCCATCTTTATGTAGAGCAACAATTCTTTTTTTCAGATCCTCTGAGAGTTATTTGCCATGAGGTGCCATGTTGAACTTCCAGTGACCAGTATGAGAGAGTGAGAGTGATAACACACCTGCTCCCCATTCACACCTGAGACCCTGTAACACTAACGAGTCACATGACACCGGGGAGGGAAAATGGCTAATTGGGCCCAATTTGGGCATTTTTATTTCAGGGTGTACTCACTTTTGTTGCCAGCGGTTTAGACATTAATGGCTGTGTGTAGAGCTATTTTGAGGGGACAGCAAATTTACACTGTTATACAAGCTGTACACTCACTACTTTACATTGTAGCAAAGTGTCATTTCTTCAGTGTTGTCACATGAAAAGATGTAATAAAATATATACAAAAATGTGAGGGGTGTACTCACTTTTGTGAGATACTGAATATTTACTGAACCATAACTTAAATTATACCAGTCATTTATATGTCTCCAACTTGGCTTGAGAACCTACCCACCTGCCTGCACATAGCTTTAAATGGCTTTTGTGGCACCAAGGAAGCCTCATGTGTTAGTGAACTCTAATATGCAACTACTGACACTTCTTAGCAGAGTTTTAAAGCAGGCTTATGCCCCCTCCCTCCACCTCCCCACTTCCCATTTTGATGTGGGGTAGGGCAACTCATTTTGACACTATTAGAAAGTGTTGGTATTTGTTATATTGGAGCACCCCCAGACTCTGGGCCCCTGTGGCTCTCAGGGAGGATATTAAGGGGATATATAGGCATCACTAGGTGCCTGCATTTTTGTCTTGAGGCCAGTTAGGAAAAAATTAGATATGACTGGTTAACTGTAAAAAAAGGTCTGGTTAACTGAATTAAGGTTCGGACAACTCATTGGCCAGTTTGGTTAGTGATAGGGCTTGTGAGTGCAGCATTATATCAATTAGTAAAACTGAGCATTCAGCTAGTTTGGCGACATTCAGTATTTAGAAACTCTGTACCACTATGACACTCTTGGTTTGAATAATAAAACAATTCAGGAAAAGAATATCTAGTGTACATTTCATAGCAGTCTAATTCCACCTGACATTTTTCTATTTCAGGTCTGAAAATTAAGAAAGAACTAGACTGGTTGACATGGCCAACAGCTCCATGTTTACTTTTGTTCACTTTTCATAAATCAACCAATATACAGTTTGAGCTTCAGCTGTGGAAACTCTGATGCAGTTGAACCAGCCCTTAGACTGCATAAACACAATGTCGTAGTTTATTTTAGTTTAGTTGCAGAAAACACTTTAACAGGGGGAACTGTAATATAAATAAGCTTGTAGTTTCTTAATACAATGAAAAGCAGTCAATATTAGGAATGTGAATTATTATGAAGATTATTGTGAATATTCAAATTTAGATTATTAATGTGCGCATTTACCAAATGACACCGCCTCATAACTGATATTCCTACTTATTATGTAATTGCAATTAATACTGTTAAGTACCCTCAGGAGTTGGGAGAAAGTAGAGCTGACTTACTACAGGAGTATCAGCCAAATACTTAGCAAAGTGAATCTTTACTTAACTTAGTGAATGAGCAGTGCTGACTTCAGTCATCCAAACGTAGCCGATTCGTATTCAGCTCTTCAGTGACAAATAAACTGCCCTGCAAGTAATTTGTATGTAAAGGACCATTCAGTTTTGCATATTCAACCAACATGTTAGCATTTTCATCTGACACTTTTCTTACTTAACCACATCTTTTTTACCCTTAAAGCAGTATTAACCATAAAAACAAAAATTGAATAAATTGCAGCTTATCAGTCCATAAAAGAGGTGGCTGCGTTTGTTTTCTTTGTTGGTGTTCTTTTCCATCATTTTTACCTTGTGATCTGGCCGGAAACACGTTTCTCTTAGAGTGGTTCCATGCAAGATGGAGGCACAATGGATCTACCTTTGCACAACTGCATTTGCAGTCTGGATAGAGTGTGGTGTTAGATGTTGTTTGGCTGATTTTTTTTTTTTTTTGTCTTCCCCAATATGCCAGTTAAGGTATGTTGGGCAAGAGGGTGGCAATAGCGCTTCCAAGAAGCAACATTTGGCTGGTTCATCAGGAACTGGCCAGCTTAAAGGTTAACTTGACTTTGTTTTACTTCTACTTTACATCTGTGGCCTTCATCCATGTTTTCTAATCATTTATCTCTGGCTGAAACTTTCTCACAGCTAGTCACATTTGTGCATCGACCCCACATAGACTTCTATGGGGCTGTCCCTCAAGACTGCAGATGCTCAAGAGATGGCCCCTAGAAATTTTTGGTTGCTCAATGTGAAGATGAAGGGCACTGCTGTCTTACTGAGGTAGGTAACTAGCTGGTAGGGTAGGGTTGGATAGTAGGGACTAGGCAGGATGGGTAAAGTATATTTTGTGCAAAAAAATAATAAAAAAATTAATCAAGCAAAAGTATTGCATTTTGATGCATGTCAAGAAGGAATCCCAAGACAGAGGAAAATGTTATGGGCCCATGCACATCTTCACATGTATGTTACCATACGTGCTGCATGCACAGAGAACTCTATAAGGGTCCATTCATACCATTTGCAGGAATGCGCTGGGCAATTTCAAGGGAAAGACAAAGCGATTTCCCTTGTTTCCTATGGTATCAGTTTTCACCACTGTTGCAGTGGTGTGCTCTATAAAAAAGTATGGCATGCACTACATTTTTTTTTCAGTGCAGCGGGCTGCAGCAAGAACCATCGCATTCTAACACTGTTCAGATTCTAACAAAAATAAAAATGTAATTTGATATGCCAGTGTCCTCGCTGTGCACACCAGTGGTCACGTGTTCAGCACGGCTGCTGATGTGAAGGGACAATAAAATCCAGTGAAAAGAATGCTAACCCTTTAATTTCCTTCCTTCTATCTGTTTTGGAGTAAGGCCAGCTATGGAAGGAGCACATTTATTTCCTGCAACCATGCTCATTTCTCCCATCAACACATACAGTGCTGACAGGGGAATCCCTCCCGTCAAGCCATTGTGTTATCCCGGTGAGTTGGGGGGGAAACTGCCCCCGCTGGGAGAAGACAGTTATTACTGTTAGCAGCTATAGCGCCTACAATAATCGCATGAAAAATCTGGGAAGACTGGTTGTACCCAAGTTGATCGATCATCTTATATATACTCAAACCCATATATGGTTTGAGTCTCGGCTGGTTCATGGCAGGCTTAAGGCCTTGTGCTTGTATTCAAATTATTTCTGGGAGCTTACAAACTCTAATTTATTAGCTGGATTTCACCAGGGCTACACAAACCATTGTTTAACACTATATAACACTATATATACAAGGAGTCAAATGCATATCACATATATATATATATATATATATTTTTTTTTTTTTTAATACTTGGCTCCATTGGAAATATTTAGCAGCAACTTTAGCAGACTGTAAGTGCTGACTAGATTCTTCTATGGATGTGTGCCAAAAATAAAGGTCACAGAAGAAATACATCACTTGTTTATAGAGGTTTGAACTAGTAATGTATTTATGCTACACAGTCACCACACTAATAAACGCATTAGAACTGTTTATGTCTCAGTCCCCAGTTATCATAACACTAAAATGGGGACACAGTAAGTACACTGTAAGCTGAAAGCTGCTCCCTCACTATCTATTGTATCTGTCTTAATGTCTAAGGAAAGCTCCATTACAAAGGGGTGCTCTGCAAAGGATGATAATAATGAAAAAGTTAGAAGTGACAGCGTGCCAAACCTAGTTTTGAAGTATATAAAGATACTTCTGTTTGGCCAAGGACATTCTTGAGTCTCACTAAGCCTGCAGTTTAATCATCCACTACCTCATTACACTGCTTTATGGTTCAATGTAAAATCTGGCAACACATTGACATGTTTTATATAATGTACATGCATAAAATGGAAAATAACCCATGGCTAGAGAGCACTACTTATATACAGTATTGTAGAAGCAAAGAATTATTTCATCTGTCACAGCACACTTTTTCCTTTATGTACTGATGGCTCCATTGTAGATTATATCATTACCTGATGATTTTTTAAGGACTACGCATAGTTGCAGTTTTGTCTCAATACATAGTTCCTGAAAACGAAATTACATTAGCACGAAGGATAACTGAGAGATTCTTAAATAAACTAACAAATGTGTTGCTGTCAAATTTGTACAATACCTAACTTGAGTGTAGACAAGAATATTTGCTAAGTGCTGGCAGATACAGTAATCATTGTCTATATCAGTGGTTGCTAAAGGGGCCTCAAATGCATCCCCTGACATCATCAAAGGGCCTCACATATTGTTCAATATATGTAATGCTTGAGATGACTTTCAGAAACTTCAGACCTAACAGAGGAAATGAGGGTCAGAGAGTGTGGACGTGCTACATTTTAGGCTGATGATATTCTGCAGAAGACAATACAAAACATGCTACGTGATACTAGTAGAGATCAATGCTTTTACCCTAATCAGTGTTCCCACTACAGACTGCTGAGTAGAGTTGAGCGAACCTCTGGAAGTGCGGGTTCTGCTGGTCCGGCCGAACTTCGGGACAAAGTCCGGGTCCGGGTCCGGACGGAACCCGAACGATCGCACGGACACCGAACCCCATTGAAATCAATGGGGACCCGAAGTGAACGGGATCAAACTTCTACTAAAATCTTGTGAATATACCGAAGATGGCAATTAATTATGAAAAGTCTGTGTCAAACTTCTACTAGGTGTAAGTGGAGGTAAAAACGAAAAAAATACAAAAATAAAAAAAAATTTATAAATTTCAATAAAGGGACAGGGGTAAAAAAACATCCCGTGAACGGGATGGGAATGGGGGTAAAATGAAGGAAAAGGTCCTGAAACAATGTCGGTAAAAACACGGATTTTCAAGCCCAGGGGTAACTAAAGTTACCCCAAGCCACAGGCACGCTAGCAAGCCCAAGGCAGGCCTGGGCCTGGGCCTGAAACAGGGCTTCAA
>BLSH010338006.1:1414339-1427730 GCA_018402905.1 Glandirana rugosa | reverse complement strand
CACATCATATACAGAAGGGCCTCAGACTGGTTGCCAGTGGTCTATATTAATGTAGATGTAGACCCAATCACTACAATTCTATGTAAGCTTTAACAATTTAAAATTACATGATTGAGGAACCTGCAGAATGCAGAGGCTCTGGTTATCTATAAACATTAAACACTTGACCCATCCTCTCTTCCAAAATGACCAGATGACACATTTTATTTGGAGTCAAATGGCCATAGCAACCTTTTTATTACAAACCATTAAATACAACATTCACAAGAAAACAAATTGAATGCATATAATACAATCAATGCATAACAAATAAACCAACCTCAGCTTATGCCCGGTCTTAAGGTATTTGAAGGCCTATACACTCATGATTAACTGGTTGTATCTGCCACCCAATCAAAGGCCCACAATGGCAACTACATTGGCTTGGGGACAATTAACCACTTACATACTACCAGATGCATAGGGAGGCTGCCCAGGACCACCAGGGAGAAGATCTGGAGGCTGCCCAGGACCACCTGGGAGCCCACACTAGACCACCAGGTAAGGGCATACAGTGCACTGTAGGGATGGCACTGTGCCCATATGCTATGCCTGCCAATGCCATCCCTAACTGTGCTTTTTTTTCAGTGTCATGTACCAGTGCCCACCAGTGCCACCTACCAGTGGCCACCAGTGCCACCTACCAGTGCCACCTATCAGTGTCACCTATTAGTGCCCATCAGTGCCACCTATCAGTGCCCATCAGTTCCTTGTGCCACTTAGTGCCCATCAGTGCCGCCTATGAGTGCCCATCAGTGCCGCATATCAGTGCCAATCAGTGCTGCATATATGTGCCTCATCATCAGTGCCACCTTATCAGTGCCACATCATCAGTGCCCATCAGTGTAGCCTCATCAGTGCCCGTCAGTGTAGCCTCATCAGTGCCCATCAGTGTAGCCACATCAGTGCCTGTCAGTGAAGGAGAAAATGTAATTATACAAAATTTTGTGACAGAAACACTTTTTTTTTTAATTTTTGGTATTTTTTTATTTGTAGCGCAAAAAATAAAAACCGCAGGGGTGATCAAATACCACCAAAAGAGAGCTCAATTTGTGGAAACAAAATGATAAAAATTTTGTTTGGGTGCAGCGTCGCACGACCGTGCAATTCTCATTCAAGATGCAACAGCACTGAAAGCTGAAAATTGGTCTGGGCGGGAAGTGTTCTAAGTGCCTGGTATTGAAGTGGTTAAAGAAGGCTAACAACAGGTCAGGGACCGGGTCTGGTTCTGGAATCAGGGACAACCAAAATGGGTTAAATTTCCACAGGGATCGTCTAGCCTGGGCCGATGTAAGGAGTTCAACCCAGAATGGAGAGTGATCGGATATATTCCTGGTTCCATACCCAGACACACCTAAAAGTTCTAACATTGGTTCATTACTCAGGCCCAGATCAATTCTAGAAAGTGCCCCAGTGGAGGCAGAGCAGCAAGAAAATTGCCTCACATTAGGGTATTTCATTCTCCACACATCCTTTAAGCCTAGTTCTCCCAGAAAGCAGGCAAATGCCGTCAGGCCTCTGGATTGGGGCATATATTAGAAGATACTCTGAGTAATTTGTCTTTTTCATGATCTAAGTAATTGTTGAAATCACCCACCACTAGTGTCGGTACTTCTGGGAATCTGGCCATGCAGGACACCAGAACTTTGGGGTTATTGGCTGAGAATGGTGGAGGGATGCATATACCCGCTATAATACAACGTAAGCCATATAGATAACATAATAATAGGACATAGCGCCCATCTGGATCCACCAATACATTTAAAGCAGAGAACGGTCTCCCCTGACGTACAAGGATACTTACACCCCTAGAATAGGATGTGTGAGCACTATGATACTGGTGACTAAATCGTTTCTGTTTCTGCTAGGCATTTAATCGGATCATTCAGGCCTCTGACCTTCCAAGACAGTATTCTCAATTTTTTTTAGCCATAGGGTTAGTAGATCAATATTAATGCATCCCGGAGTAAGTATCAACAGCTGTTAGGAAAATGGACATTTCTGGCCGTTTCCGGCTTTTCTTGCATGTGCATGCTAATGGCGCCAATAGTGGCCATTTAAGCAAGACAGCACCAGGAAGCAGGTGCTGTCCATTCTACAGCGTTTGTGTGAGTTCCTTGCTTCCTGATTATCTGATACCTGTACTTGTTACCCGGCCTGCTTGACTCTGCTCTGAACTCTGCCTGCACCGACCCCGGCTTCCACGACCACTCTTCTGCCTGTTCCCTTGTACCTTGCTGCCTGAACATTGTATACCCTGGCAGCAGGCCCATAGCCCCAGCATCAACTGGGCAATGGGCGAAACCAAGTTCCAGTCACCCTATTGCCGACAGCACTGCTTCTCAGTGTCTAAGGAAGCTGTCCCTACTCTGCTCAGTCTGGACACAGATGCTGACCGAGACATCCGTCAGTTGGTGCCCCCGGTGTACCACAGCTACTTAGATGTGTTCAGCAAGAAGGGCGCGGAACAGTTGCCGGCCCACAGGGCATATGACTGCCCTATCGAGCTCCTCCCCAGAGCCCAAGTCCCCTTTGGGAAGATTTTCCTTTTAACGGAGCTGGAACTGGCAGCCCTCAAGGCCTATATAGATGAGAACCTACAGAAGGGGTTCATCCGACCCTCTACGTCGCCCGCAGGAGTGGGAATATTCTTTGTAGAAAAGAAGGATCACATGCTGAGACCTTGCATCGTTTACCACGAGCTAAACAAGATTGCGGTGAAATACCACTATCCTCTCCCACTGGTCCCAGAGCTCTTCCAGAGGCTAGGAGCAGCAAGGGTGTTCACCAAGCTGGACCTCCGCAGAGCATATAATCTGGTCCACATCTGGGAGGACGATGAATGGAAGACCGCTTTCCGAACCCGGTTCAGACACTTTGAGTACCTGGTGATAAAAGACTTCTTGGATCAGTTTGTCATCGTTTACTTGGACGATATCTTGGTTTTCTCACCTACCCTGGAAGAGCACCACAGGCATGTGGCAAGTGTCCTGAGCCGCCTTCGACAACATGGGCTCTATGCCAAGGCAGAAAATGCGACTTTGAACAGTCAAGTATCTCCTTCCTGGGGCTTATCATCTCCGTCACCGGCATTACCATGGACCCACAGAAGGTCACGGCTATCCTGTACTGGCCGGCCCCTATGGACAAGAACGGAGTTCAGCGGTTCATTGGCTTTGCCAATTTTTATAGAAAGTTCATAAAGGGGTTCTCAGCAATTATTGCCCCAATCACCCAGCTGACCAAGCTGAACACACGATTCATGTGGACCACGGAAGCCCAGGAAGCCTTTGTGACCCTTAAGAAACTTTTCACGTCTGCCCCCATTCTCAGGCACCCTGACCCTGCCTTGCCATTTGTCTTGGAGGTAGATGCCTCTGAAGTAGCCGTGGGGGCGGTGCTATCTCAAAGGAACAGAGTCAAGGCTGCCCTACACCCTGTGGCATTCTTCTTCCACAAGATGCCCACCCCAGAAAGGAATTATGATGTGAGAGATAGGGAGCTTCTGGCAATCAAATCGGCCTTGGAAGAGTGGCGCTATCTGTTAGAGGGAGCCAGGCACCCCATCTTGATCTTCACGGATCACAAGAATTTAGAGTAACTTCGAGCAGCCAAGAGACTGAGACCTCGCCAAGCCCGATGGGCACTTTTCTTCTCACGCTTCCTCTTCCACGTAACATACAGGCCAGGGTCGAAGAACGTCAAGCCTGACGCCCTATCAAGGATGTTCTGTAAACTTGGTGAGCCTGCAGCCCCTGATACAGTCCTGTACCCCCGAAATTTCCTGGAAACCCAAGGGGACCTGTTGTCCCGAATCAGACAGTCCCTAGCCAGGACCCACAGACCGGCAGACCCCAACCTACTAACCAGAGATGGCCTACTGTGGCATGGCAACAGACTTTTTGTCCCAGTGGACCAGCGCCTATCAGTTCTGGCATCCTGTCATGACAACAAATTGGTGGGACACTTTGTTGCTCACAAAACTACTGAACTGCTGCTGCAATCATTCTGGTGGCCATGAGCAGACGAAGACTGTAGGAGATACGTCAGCTCATGCCTTATCTGTGCCCAGAACAAGAGCAGCAAGACCAAGGCCTGAAGCTTACTAAAGCCACTTTCGGTGCCCGAGAGGGCCTGGTCCATGATCTTGATGGACTTCATTGTCGAGCTGCCGCCATCCCAAGGTTATTCTACCATCTTCGTGGTAGTAGATGGCCCACTTCCTGCCCATGAAGGGGACCCATCAGCCACTGAAATGGCCGAGATGTCATCAGAGAAATGGTGAGGCTCCATGGACTTTCAACCAGCATTGTCTCTGACCGCGGAGTCCAGTTCACTTCCCGGTTCTGGAAGGCTCTGTGCTCCGCACTTGACATTGAACTGGCATACTCTTCGGCATACCACCCACAGACAAATGCCTGCTTCTCGTCATTCTCACAAGATGACTGGGTCTCTCTGCTACCCCTGGCGGAGTTTGCTTTCAATAACACCGTCCATTTGGCTACCAACCAGTCTCCGTTTCTGGCGAATTATGGGTTCCACCCCACCTTTATGCTCAACCACGGCCTTGAAAGTACTGTACCAGCAGCACAAGAAATTACCAAGTTCTGGGAAGAGAACTGCAAACTCCTTCAGGAGACCATGGTCTGGACCCAGGAGCATAACAAAGAGGTGTTCGACAAAGGGAGACGGGGAGAGTTGTACTTACGGCTAGCCTGCCCTTCCAGGAAATTGGGCCCCAGGTTTATTGGCCCCTTCCCTGTGAAAAGGAAGATTAACAGGGTTGCCTATGAGCTGGAGCTCCCGTCTTCCCTGCGTGTCCACCCAGTGTTCCACGTGTCACTGCTGAAGACTGTGACCCCAAATCCTTTTTCCCAGCGTAAGACTAATCCGCCAGGCCCAATCCTGGTAGACGGCGAGGAAGAATTCGAACTGAAGGCTATCCTGGATTGCCGGAAGAGGGGTAACAAGGTTCAGTACTTAGTGAAGTAGAAGGGCTACGGCCCAGAAGAAAGCTCCTGGGAGCCTGCATATAACATTCATGCGGATGAACTCATCCAATCCTTCAAGGAGAACAACCCTGCTAAGCTTGCCCGGCTGGGCATCCGGAGGCTGCCCCTTGGGGGGGCAATGTTAGGAAAATGGACATTTGTGGCCGTTTCTGGCTTTCCGTGCACACGCCCGTGTGCGCTAATGGTGCCAATAGCGGCCATTTAAGCAGGACAGCACCAGGAAGCAGGTGCTGTCCGTTCTACAGCATTTGTGTGAGTTCCTTGCTTCCTGATTATCTGATACCTGTTCCTGTGACCCGGCCTGCTTGACTCTGCTCTGAACTCTGCCTGCACCGACCCTGGCTTCCACGACCACTCTTCTGCCTGCTCCCTTGTACCTTGCTGCCTGAACGTTGCCGACCCAGCCTGCACCCGACCATCCGTCTGCCTGAACCCTTTGTACTGCACCGCCCACCAGTTACCGACCCGGACTGCCTCACTACCCTTCTGCCTGCACGAGCTCCAGTGGACACCTACCTACCACCAGAGACTGTCCAGCCCTCGTGCCCCTCCATGCTCCTGAGTTCCCTGTGTGCACTACCAGGGACTCACGAACCTGGGCCGCAAGAGAGGTTACCCCTGCATAAGCCAGACTCCATCACCAGGTACGTGACAACAGCTCAACTGCTCATGGAGGAGGTAGATCCAAAATGAAAAGGTAAGATGGTAGGGCTCGGAGTGAGCATCAAGTTCCAAAGTACTGGGTCAGACCTAGGGGCCTAGAGTCACTTGCCTGTAGTCGTAGATAATGCACTTGTTGGTCAGTTGTATGTGTGAGCCAGATAACATGTCCAGTAAACCGTGCTAGTGCCGACAGGGCTCTCAGATACCAAAACAAAACAGTGTGCAGTCCACCTAGGACTACATGGAGGGCAACAGTGGATGCCCAGCAGAAGGCTAACAAACCCTCATAGCAGAGCATCTCTGAAGTAGATAGCGTAGCAGAATTAAAAGTTTTAATACTTGAGACAGTGTAACTGTAATCCGCCTTTGCCATAAGGTGTTAGTGGGTGTTTATCAAGGGTTGCATGAGCTTACTTTCAGTCATCTCCTTTAGGCAGGTGCTGATCTGTGGTCCTGCATTGCAGTGAGCAACCTTTCCTCCCTATCCAGCCATTGTGTGCCCATATTGTGCTTATTGGTCAAAAAAATTAACTTCCCCTTTTTCCACGACTCTTAGCCTAGCTGGATATAGCTTGGCGTATTGTAGATCCAGGGATCTGAGTCACTTTTTCACGTCAATGAACTTTGCTCTCTGTTTTTGCAGTTCCGCAGAAAAGTCAGTGAAGAGAGATATTTTATGGTCTATGACCAGCTCCCCGTTCATAGTATGAGCTTTAAAAAGGATGACATCTCTGTCTTTGTAGTTGAGAAGTTTAAAGAGGAATGGGTGGCGTGCTGCTCCCGGCGGAGGCAGGCGTGCAGGAACCCTGTGTGCCCTTTCCACACTAAACATAGGAGAAAATGCATCAGTGCCATATTTAGCTGTACGCCACTTTTCAATAAATGCAACTGGATTCTTTCCCTCTGCTTTTTTGGGGATACCTATGGCGCCTACATTATTGCGTCTGATTCTATTTTCCAGATCGTCTAATCTGGCAGCATGCTGGGATGTTAGGTGTACATTATAGCTGAGATCACGCTTCATAGGTGCCAGATCGTCTTCAATGGCGCTCCCCCACCCCTCCAATGCTGCAGTGCGTTCTCTCAGTTTTTGCATGTCCTGCCTAATAAACGTAATTTCTGTTTTCACCCCCTTAACTTCATCTGTAAGTGTATGAAGGGCTATGTTGCAGTTAGTGACTGCCGAAAATATATCTCTGAGGGTTGCTTCAGTATCCCCTGATTCTGTGTTTAATGCAGAAGGTGCAGCAGACATGTCTGCCTTATTACTCACTGCGTCTCAGTCAAATCTAATGCCATCCTCTAGCGGGGCTGTGTCATCCGCCTACAGGGAGTCATCATTTTGGTCCTCAGCTGTGGATCTTTTGGCAGGGTTTTGGAGAAGAGTTTGTGGGCCGCTGCTTTGTACAACTCCTTAGCCGTCTTAGGAGCTCCGGCACCATCTTGGCCCGTGAAGTCCACAGGCAGGAGCTCTTTTTGCCTTTTAGATATGGCCGAATGTTTTGTGCGACCCCCTCGATCTGCTGGTATGAGCGGCGTGGATCCGAAGGTGTCCCTGGAGTGATGATCGGGTGTTCAGCAAAGGTGACCCGCAGGACACATTAGATCCATATGTGGTTAACTCTTGACTATTTTGAGTGTCTAGCAAGTTTTCTTAGGGAATTTATTTCTTTCATTCTTTGTGTATTTCATACAACAATAAAAAAAGCACAATTGTCTAATTAAGAATAAAATACATCATTTTAAAAAATACAACTCAAAATAAGGAATGTTTCAATATTCCTATTAACACACACACTAAAATTTTAAAAAGTAAAAAATAAAAAATGCTTTTGTCTTATAGAGAGTATTAGAATCTACACATTTTTTATTTTCTTTTTTCCATTCACCACACTATGCATTACATAGAGAGTAGCATTTTAGACTCAATTGTATTGTTGAAATTCACTTCTAAACACAACACCCATTATAACTACTCACACACCCCTGCTACCTCTTAACACCCAATGAGTGACTACCAATGATGCTTAAATACTCCCCATATGCATGAGTTCCCTATTCCCATGACTAAGCACCAGGGGGCGAAGTGAAATGCGTTGAGAGCATTGCCTGGTTGGCGTCCAGGCTGAGGTTGCACTATACTCACCACTCCAAGATACCTAGATGTGCAA
The DNA here is from genome assembly GCA_018402905.1 of Glandirana rugosa. Lineage (NCBI taxonomy): Eukaryota > Metazoa > Chordata > Amphibia > Anura > Ranidae > Glandirana > Glandirana rugosa. The sequence goes on along the minus strand of BLSH010338006.1, from coordinate 1,419,845 downwards.
CTCTTAGGGGCTACCCCATTGTTCTTTGCAGGGATCCTGTATAGCCAGCTGCAACATCCACACTGCAAGGTGAGAGGGCATGGGAGTGGGTGGCAGATGAAAAAACTCCCATCCTGGGTTCACCGTAGACAGGGATTCCTCCTGACTCGCACACCAAGAGAAGCAGGCATGCATTGGCTGGTGGGGTCAGAGGGTCCTTTGAGGGACTCCAAGAACAGCACCGAACCCAACTGAAGCACTCAGAAGGCCTAAAACTCCTAGTACGTGGGCGGCTAGAAGAGGGCCCAGGAGAGACCTGCCTTGGATCCTGCAATAAGTCTGATAGTTTGTCTTGTAGCCACCCAGGGCCTCTGGCCACAGCTGCAGCCCTAAACTAGGACAGCATGTTGTCCAAGTCACCCATCTTTTGTTATTCCTACAGGTGAAGTCCAGGAACGCAGAAGAAAACTGTCTGATGCTACGATGAGCTCTGACTGAGCTCTGACACAATCCCCCCCTACTCTCTACCTACTACAGGACACACCCTCTGCCTTGAACTCTCAAATCTGGTAAGCAGAATGCATCATTTAAATCACCCCACTAAAACTCTGCCTCTTCTGCAGGCCCCAGTCATGCTGGTTCTTCTCCGAGTTTCACTCAGCTCCAGGCCATATACTTTTAAGCCTTATTTTTTATGAATTTAACCTGGCATGGTAGGGACTTACGACATATGCTACCTCTTGATAAATGCATTATTTTGTTTGCTCCTGCTGTTGCTGGTCCCCAGAGCGTTAGTGATGCTTTCTAGTTACATGGTGGCTCCTTTCCCTTGCAGGGTCCTATGGAGTCACTCTTGCATGCTCACTTCTAGCAGGCAATAGAGTCAAATGTCCTGTGTCCACATAAACACACACTCCCTTGATCCTGCCTTTTGCCTGCTCAAAGTTAATTGTGGGGCATTTGCAAGAGACTAATTCCCAAAACACACACAGTGAGCGTTTTTCCCCGGCAGAAAGTTTGGGGAACCTGTGCTGAAAGATCTGAAGCCAGTACTAGTGACTACTGAAAAATATAAGTGCTTGAGCACTTACATGAATAAAATAAAGTACTAGGTAATGTTTCCCTGGTTGTTGGAAAATTATTTATTCAATAAAATTGGGCATTTAAAATTACTTTAAATTGTCACTAAACCCAAATCATAACAAAACTATGAATAAATGCTGAATTACATGCTGTTTATACTCACACAGTCATTATGGGGTTGATTTACTAAAACTTGGGAGTCCAAAATCTGGAGCAGCTCTGCATAGAAACCAATAAGCGTCCAGTTTTTTGTCAAAGCTTAATTGAACAAGCAGAAGTCTGAAGCTCCCTGTTTGGCCGGCTGGGTGGGTTATGGGGTCAGGGGCGGCACCCCCCCGTCGGTCAGTCAGTCATTGCCCACGCTTGCCCTATCTCGCAGGCAGAGCCTGGGTGGTGGTAGTTTCTCTCTGGGCTCGGTTCCCCAGCATCTCCTCCCTCTCCTCCCTCCTCCTCCCGGTGGCCAGTCGGATATCCTTTTGGCCATTCGGGTTACGGGTCTCATGGCCCACTTCCTGATTGGCCTGAAGGAGGATCAGTATGAAAATAGTGAATATTAATTTGCTATTGTCACACAAGTGGATGGGCCCACCCTTTTTTGAAGCCTTTTAGAGCCTCTGCCACCCCTGCCATTGGTATCCATGTGTCCGCCACCTGCATGTAGATCAGGGGGTTGGACGTATGGATAGGGGAAGAGGAGCCCATGCGCCCCCAATGGATGGGGCCGCAACTGGCTACCATACACAACCGCACCATATTTTGCACTCTCCGGCTTTGGTAAATTAACTCATCTGAGTTTCATTTTCTGTATTCGGCAAAAAACTTGGTTTATCCTGCTGATCTCTATCCCCACATTCTGTTCATGTCCCCAATTCAGCTAGGGATTTTTCAGCTGTGGTGGCAACTCTGCACATGCTCATTTTTTAGTGAGTTTCTATGCTGAGCATTTCCTCCCTATCACTTTTCCTCCCTATCACATCTGAGCAGCCCACTCCATCCCTCCTCCACCATGCCCACTAACTAGCTAAAACTCAATGGGGGCGGGATATTCCATGTAGATTAATGGTGGTTTTGCCTCCCTCTTATTCTAAGACACAGACTGTGACTGACATAAATCCACCCGAACCATGTTTTTGCCTAACAATAATAAAGATTTCATTTCAATTATATATTTGTATGACAATTTAAAAAATATATTGATATTAATTATTTATTTTTACTCAGTATTCCAAAGGCTCTTTTTTTTTTTTTTTTTGAACATGTAACCAGATGCAGAGGACTAGACACTCTTCCTGCCTATGTTTCCCTGCAGACAGGCTGATATAGAGTTGGGTGATGTATATGTTGTAATGATGTATATATTGATTAGGAAAATGCAATGTTTTTTTATTTAATCATTAAATACTTAGTGTCATCATCCATATACAGAAATAGAAGGGACAATATAAATTAAAGCGCGTGTTTAGTATCACTTTGATGTGCAGCTTTCATTAAAAGAATACCTGTTATCCTGCCATGGAATAGTTTTATCAGGCACTACCTGTCTGGGAGAACTGTCTCACTAGGATTGAGAACCAATGGTCTAATGGAGTTTGTTATGCAAAAAAGTTTCCTTGGAATTAAATGCTATCATGAATTACAACCTAGATATTTTTGTTTCGACCTTGCCACCTACATTAGGAACTTGATACCCCGATGTATAGAGTGTGTAGGTAGAATGTCCCAAAATCACCACCCCCTGCATCTGTAATTGGCTCACTTCCTAGCCTAGGAGTCTGCACAGAGCTTTAGATCAAATTCCTGGCAACCTAAAATATGTCATTACAATCAAGATCCTTAGGTTTATTGCACTGAGAGTTTAAATGATGGTAATCCATATTTAATTTCTTCTAGAAATTTATTGACAAACATAAAATCCTCCAGGTGGGATGGTAATTTGCATGCTTACTAGTCCATGTTAGCATGTTTTATGGTTTAGCATTTTACCACTTCATTGCACAATTAGTACAACCACAGTTTTTAACCACATAAATATACTTATTTTAAATAAAACAATATCTAAAATGCATAACTCAAGGAGCTACAATATACGTTTGTTATCTAGTGACCTAATTTACTAAATGCAAAATGAAAATGCATGCCGTCTAACAAATCTCATCTGACGCACTGAATCCCTTTAATTGTCTTTGCCTAAATTTTATTGAGAACACAGGTTTTTTTTTGGGGGGGGCGATGTCAAAATTCTTCTTGACTACTTACTGAACTTCCAGTGTAAACAAATGGCAAAATGGAAATGACCATAACTGCAGCTGCAAAGGGTGGAAACATTATTTTTTTATTGTAATTTACATTAGAAAGTGGCAGATATACATAGCTGTATTTTCGCATAGATCCAGATGGGCATTTATTCTAGGGAAGTATGCATTGTAATATTTATAGACATCTGTGCGCCAGTGATAAAGCTATGCTGTTCTCATGCTTAGAACAATAAACAGTGAAGTTAAGTCAGCTTCACGCTTCCAGCTTATTGCGGCACCTCACATGAAGCATCTGTCTTTCATACAGAGATTAAAATGTATTGGGGTTGTGTGGGAATATTTAAACTAAAACTACAAAGGTTTACAAATAGTCAAACGGATATTTATCACTCTTTTATTAAGACTGTCTGTATCCTAATTATACCCTGCAATTTAAAGTGGTACTCTAGCCAAAAACTTTTTTCTAGTTTTGGAAGAGCCAGAAGGGTCATAACCACTGAAACAGGGGACATCTGTTTTGGTGACACCTGCCATACGTGAGATTTACTCTCACTTTGGGGATGGTTTCTTTATACCCTCTTGTGTATCCATGACAGAATGTGTGCTGACCCTTCTCCACTCTGTCCAAAATTAAAACAAATACATACATTTTTGGCTGGAGATTCATTTTATGTGTTTTCCACTTGAAACTAAAAGAAAACCGCTGACTCTTGCAAGTTCCAGGAGTTTATCTTCCACATGCTGCTAGTTTCTTTTATGGTGGATCCAGGACACAATTAAACCTGATTTATTTTATCTGCAGGAGAAAGGAGGGCGGGAGGCAGGTTCACAAAAATTAAAGTAGAAAATCCATTAAACTGTGACTCATAAGGTAATATTCTACATATTTAGGTCAAGGTAAAGGTGTACCTTAGGCATTTTGACTTTTAATATAAGTCCAGTGGTCTCTAAACTGTGGCTGGTTGTGGCCCCTTTGCTTGCCTTTATCTTGCCCTCGAGGCACTATTTTTTCCACTGACACCAGTGTTGGGGCACTATTACTCTCCTAAATACCAACAATGGGGCACCATTCTCCCCACTGATACCACCAATGGGGCACAATTTCTCCCACTAAAGCCAATGATGGGGCATTGTTTACTCCCACTGATGCCAGGGAGTTTTCTAATCCCACTGACCACAGTCTGGCTCCCCTAAATCCTGATGGACAGTTAACTGGCCCTTTGCTTAGAAAGTTTGGAGATTCCTGGTCTAGTATAATGACCCAGGCCTTTATTTACCACAAAGACATCACATAAAAGTCAAATGTCAAGTCATCATAGACGCTATTATGACATTACAACTGAGTATGCCATTATGATCATAATGCCAAGCATCCTTTAAAATATTAATGTCAAGGGGAAGTATGCTGGTAACTACTTGATACATTACACCTTATAAATAGCAATGGTCATAAGAATTCTCCAAACAGCAGATGTGAAGTGACTGTGTGGGCTAGAGAGTTACAGCTTAGTTTTGGATGTTCTGTCTTTATTAGTGATGCACTATCCGGAAGTGAGCTGTCATTCCTGGGCCAATGAGCTGTGGCTGGGACATTCCTAATCATTGATCTATTATGACCACATGACCATTTTAGGTCAATTACATTGCTGGGTTAATGATGTCAGAAGCACCCCTGTGACTTGTGTACATGCAACTGCACAGTGGGGAAGTGTCCACCTGTTGCTCGATAGCTGGCACTAACAGCTGATTTCCAGGTTCAGCTGAGCATGGGTTCACATCAAACTCGGAGGCAAACCTAAGCTCAAGCTCAATCTTCTCAAATGTGATAGTAGAAAAATAATCATAGCAAAATTAGCAAACCGGAATTGCTGACGGCAGACAAAGATTATATTAAAGTAAATATATAACAGAATTCTGTTCAGATAAAAAGCAAGACTGAAAAATATATTTGGAAGTTTAAAGTAGTTTCAGAAAAGATAAATAAGTTAACAGTTTTTTGGTTGTAAAATATTGTTTAAAGTACAATTGTGGGATCTAAAAAAAAACAAACATACATACTCGCCTATATGGCTGCAGCATCAGTCCAATGCTGCAGCTGAAAAAAACCCTGCCCCCCCCCATCGTTTGCTGTAAATACGACGTCGGTATATCCGCTCATACATACAAACAAAAAAAAATCTAGGGTGTTA
>BLSH010338006.1:1386764-1410798 GCA_018402905.1 Glandirana rugosa | reverse complement strand
CATCTGTATATTGCAGTCAGGTGATAAACTGCATAGAGCCAGGACTTCCCCACTACTCATGTGGGAGGGGAATTCGCTTTCTGATGATCCAACTTCCTTTACATCAGTGACCCTTCACCCACAATCCAGCCAGAGCTGATTGTTGCTTTGCCATTGACATGCTCAGTTCACAAATGAATAAAAAACCTACAAACTTTAAAAAAAAATCAAAGTTCACACAACACAGCATGATGTACTATTGTTTAAAAATGAGATTTATACAACACAAAATGTATTATTAACCACTTCCGGACCAACGCCGTCACCTGATGGCGGTAACTTTGCAGTGGAATACCATTGTTATGGTAGCAGATGGCTATTATAACCTCCCCGGTATCTTTTTTTTTCAGCCAGTGATTCTATGTAAGATAAAAGTGGTCTCAGTGGCAGATTCGCCACAAGATCACTTTTATCAGCAGCGGGAGAGGTGACCCCCCCCACCACCCCCTGGTTTACGGTCATCTCCGCAGCCTACCGGACCCGCCGGCAGCAGCGGAGATGATTGGTTTCTCTCCCCACAGTGTCCGTGAGCTGCTGAAGCTGTTCACTCGGCTCCATAACATGGCAGGGCGGAAGCGACGTCACAAGTCACTTCTGCCAAATGCTCTTAACCACTTCAGTTAGGGGGCTGTTTTTTGGGTTAGTTGTTTACAAGTTAAAATCTGTTTTTTTTGCTATAAAATTACTTAGAACCCACAAACCTTATATATATATTTTTTCTAACACCCTAGAGAATAAAATGGCGGTCATCGCAAAACTTTATGTCACACCGTATTTGCGCAGCGGTCTTCCAAGCGTGCTTTTTTTTTTAATAAATTCAGTTCGGTTTTTTGTTAAAAAATAAGAAAACAGTAAAGTTAGGCCAATTTTTTTCCTTATTGTGAAAGATAATGTTACGCCGAGTAAAAGGATACCCAACATGTCATGCTTCAAAATTGCGTCCGCTCGCGGAATGGCAACAAACTTTTCAGCTTAAAAATTTCCATTGGCGACATTTAAAAAATTCTACAGGTTAGCATTTTCGAGCTACAGAGGAGGTCTAGTGATAGAAATGTTGCTCTCGCTCTAACGATCGCGGCGATACCTCACATGTGTGGTTTGCACACTGTTTTCATATGTGGGCGGGACTTACGTATGCGTTCGCTTCTGCACGCGAGCTCACAAGGATGGGGCGCTTTAAATTTTTTTTTTTTAATTATTTATTTTACTTTTTATTTTTACACTGTTCTTTTTAAAAAAATAAAAATGATCACTTTTATTCCTATTACAAGAAATGTAAACATTCCTTGTAATAGAAAAAAGCATGACGGGTCCTCTTAAATATGAGATCTGGGGCCAAAAAGTCCTCATATTTCTTGTAATAGGAATAAAAGTGATCACATTTTTTTTTTAAAAAAAAGAACAGTGTAAAATTAAAAAGTAAAATAAATAATTTAAAAAATAAAAATTTAAAGCGCCCCATCCCTGCGTGCTTGCGCGAAGAAGTGAACACATACGTAAGTCCCACCCACGTATGAAAATGGTGTTAAAACAACACATGTGAGGTATTGCCGTGATCATTATAGCAAAAGCAATAATTTTAGCACTAGACCTCCTCTGTAACTCAAAACTGCTAACCCGTAGAATTTTTTAAATGTCGCCAATGGAGATTTTTAAGTTGCAAAAAATGGCCTAACTTTACTGCTGTCTTATTTTTTAACTCAAAAAACTAATTTTTTCAGAAAAAACCGCGCTTGTAAGACCGCTGCGCAAATACGGTGTGACATAAAGTTTTGCAACAACCGCCTTTTTATTCTCTAGGGTGTTAGAAAAAATATATATAATGTTTGGGGGTTCTAAGTAATTTTATAGCAAAAAAACCTGGTTTTAACTCGTAAACACCGAACCACCAAAGTGGTTAATCTGTAATAAAGTCGGGGGGAGTTACATTTGAGTGACATTCTGGTTGACTCTGTTCACATGGCTCCAATCCAGAAACGCTGTGAGTGTATATTTTCATATTGCATATATACAGCAAGGCATTCTGATAAAAAATATAAATATTGAGTATATTATTCATTGTAAATTGAATTAAAAAGATTGTAATGTTATCATGCTACATTTTGAGGCTTTATAGTATGTGCCCATGGATTGTCCTCGTATGATTGTGCAATGATTGTGTATTGAGTTGCCAGGTGTGATGAAGATGAGGATGACAGGGGTGGGGTGTTAGCAAAGTTTCAGTGGATGGACAGGTGACATGAAAAGGAGTATCAGGATAACAGGGGTGGGGTATTAGCATGTTTGCAGTGGATATCCAGGTGTGATGAACATGAGGATGACAGGGGGTGGGGTTCTATGCATGTTTGCAGCGGATGGCCAGGTGTGATGAACAAGAGGATGAGGATGACAGGGGTGGGGTTTTAGCAAGGTTACATTGGATATCCAGGTGTGATGAACCGGAGGATGAGGATGACAGGGGGTGTGGTTTTATACATTGGTATTGGCATTCGTAGGAAGTAGAGAGGAACTGGCAGCAGAGGAAGAAAGTCTGATGCAAGGATCCTATTCCTGAGCTAAAGGATGTTATAAAACAACGCTTGCAAACATTACATTTCTGTATTTGAGGAAATATCTGTTGATACATTAACCCAGCCATCTTCACAGGACATCACCCATCACAGTGCCTCCACCTCACTGCCTGACAACAGAGATTCTGTGATGAGGGGGATACACGGCACATGAGATTTGGATGGAATATATGGCTATCCTCCAGTACTCTGGATTAAAGACATAGAGGAGTCTTACTCGCATGCTGCTTTTGACCACCCGTAATAGGTGTGTCAACGCTTAAGGGTAAGCGTACATCTTGTCCGGTGATGGTGGTTGCATTACACTTGGTTTGCTGCATGCCCACGGTATTAGCCATATGAGGACTTTTGACAAAGCTGTCAATTCGTCACTTTTGCATGTTGCAACATGGCCTTTTGAATGTGCTCTGATTCACTATCGAATACATATGTTTATTGTTTTTACATTTGATTATTTTTCTACCCTGCTGATTCAGTGTGACACTACATTTTTTAATTATTATTTGCAGTGTGTATATCTCACATAGAGTGTTGCTCTATGTTTGTCTTATTTGACCACTCCTTCTACTAGCGCGGTGTATTTTTCTCTTTCACTGTATGCTCTTTTATACATGTTTGCAGTGGATGGCCAAGTGTGATGAAGATGAAGATTGGTGACCAGAACTGGACGGAATACTTTAGATGTGGCCTAACCAGGGTTTTATAAAGTGTCAGGATTATAGTTTTATCCCTGGTGTATACCCCCATTTTTTATGCATGCTAATATTCTGCCAGCTTTGGTAGCTGCAGCCTGACATTACATACTATTGCCCAATCTGTCATCTACTAGGATACCCAGATCCTTCTCCACCCTTGATTCCCCCTGAGGTTCTACCCCTAGTGAGTAGTTTGCATTTATGATTTTTGCCCCCAAGTGCATCACTTTACATTTCTCCACATTAAACCTCATTTGCCATTTGTCTGCCCATCCCATTATTTTGTTCAGGTGATTCTGTAAAATTATATATCCTTATGTGAGTTTATTGCTCTGCTTATCTTTGTGTCATCCGCAAAAACTGACTAAGCTATTTATCCCATACTCTATATTATTTATGAATAAATTGAATAGAATTGGTCCCAAGACAGAACCGTGGGGTACCCCACTCGCCACTCCAGAACAGTCTGAGTACATGTTATTTATCACCACCCTTTGGACATGTCCTTGTAACCAGTTTTTTACCCAAGCACAAACCTTATGGTCCATGCCTGTAGATCTCGGTAAATTAAAGCGGTTGTATAGTAAAAAAAACAAAAAAACCTGTACGGTTGTAAAGTAAAAAAACCCAAAACTGTAAGGCAAAGGCATAATGAGCTAATATGTACCGCATACTAGTTCATTATGAAATACTTACCTCAGAACGAAGCTTTGTCAATGTTCCCCGGTCCCCACAGAGGGAGCCGACATCTTCCCTTGGGGACAGATTAGGGCGCTGTGAGTGGCCGGAGCCGTGAGACGCCACTCCCCTTCTTTCCAGCAAGGTCCGGCGATATGCGCCAGGCCTTCGCTGGGACATCACTGCGCATGGGAATGTAGGCTGCACATAATTAAAAATGACAAATACTCCAAATATGGTATAAAATAGGCTGCGGAACCTTTATTGGTTTAAAAATAAAATGAACATCTTTATTTATTCCATGTATAATAAATAATTTAAAATATAACTCAAGAACTCATATAAATCTATATATATCAACCACTCAGTCATAGGACTGGAGCGTATAACATAAATAATTAATTCAAACAAAAGTCCCCCCTTGATCCAAGGGTGACAAACCATATAAAAGGTGCTGCGACAAGGGAGGGAGGGTTGGGGAGCTCAGCCAGGTTAGTCAGAGTGACTGAAATCAAAGAGCAGTGGGGTCCCTTATATAACCCCCACTCATATGTTTCCCGCCCGCTATCCACCTGAAAAAACCCGCCTAAAAACCCGTATTTCCCGCTGCCCTACACGTGAACCCACAGACCCCATTTAAAGGGACAGCGCCACAAAAATATTTTTTTTTATTTATTTTTTTTTTTTTTATTAATTCCCCAGCAGCCAAAATCCCATGACGCGGGTATTTCATTCATACCCACTCTCCATGGGAATGTAGGCTGCACATAATTAAAAATGACAAATACTCCAAATATGGTATAAAATTGGCCGCGGCACCTTTATTGGTTTCAAAATAAAATGATCATCTTTATTTATTCCATGTATAATAAATCATTTAAAATATAACTCAAGAACTCATATAAATCTATATATATGAACCACTCAGTCATAGGACTCGAGCGTATAACACAAATAATTAATTCAAACAAAAGTCCCCCACCAGGCGATTTTGTTGAAAACAAAAGAGGCCTATCCCAACACCTCGGCCCTATCAATCCAATTCTGCAGCCCAACATTAACAATATCCAAGCCTATATCCGACAGATGAATACCATCCCGTCTATATAGACCGGGAAAACCCCCCTCCAATTCAAAATGGCGATATGAAAAACTGCCCAACAAGGGCATAAATTTCTCAATCGCATGGTTAATCCTCCTCCTAATCTTTTCAAGGGGCTTACCGTCTTTTGAGGACAACCAAAAAAGGCGCGGGACTATCTCAGGAAAAAACACAGCCCGAAAAAGAAAGACTTATGCCATGCAAATCCCGCTTAATCAAAAATAAGAGCTCTAACGTCTTCAGTTTTCCTAAGTCATTCCCCCCTAAATGCACAATCAACATATCAGAACACTGCCAACATTGAGTCAACTTAGAAATAAGAGAAAAAAAGATTATTCCATTGCAGCCCACGAATGCCTTTCCAATGGACTTGAAATTTATCAACCGGAAGACCCAGGTTAGAACATCTCTTGCATGCCCTTTGGTGGGCCCAATGAATAAAGGAATGACCAATGATCCATACGCAAAATTTTGAAACTATAAAATTAAAGAGACAAATTAGGCAGCACATATAACTTGAATCTACTCGATTCCCACATCCCTAATTTCATAATAATTGTTTCATCTAAACCTAATCTAGCGGCTTCTGTGGCGGCTCCAATCCAAAATGAATGAGTGGAAAATTTCTGATGATACAATCCTATCTTATGCAAGCAACGCTTAAAATGGCAGAAAATTGAAACCTAGTTAAAGGAGTAGCGTCTAAATGAATCAAGAAATTGCCTTGGCTAGGAGGTCTAACTAAAATATATTTCTTCAAAACTAAATAAGGGCAAATATTAGGATCAGCACATGTGTTTAATACCAACCAATGACCTCTGCCCGATTTATTGATCTTTGACCTGCAAATAAATATGCTCACCTTTCCTTGGGACAGTAAAACGTCCTTGTGAAATAAACTGGATAACGAAAACTTATTATTAGGAACCAATTCAGAAACACGAAGCGCTACGAAAAAGCTAATGCTAAAAGCTGCCTGAAACAATAACGCCTCGTATTATGAATAGCAAATATCAGACGTAGCTGAGCAGATCCTTGTTAAAATTTCCAAGGTAATAGGTCTGCGCGTATCCAGAAAAAGATGAGACTTCCTATAACCTTTTAAGGCCTGACGCACGGAAAAGAAACTGTTGCATGCAGGCAAACCTTGTAATTTTAAGAAAAGGGAAATCCCAACTAACGTCTTATTAATGTGATTAAACGATGCATTCAGTTGCATGAGTGCACAAAGAAATGCTAATACAGATTGCTCTGTGGGAGAACAAGCAGAAAAACCCATATCATCATTAAATGACAACCATTTTTTCCATGCAACCGAATATGCCATCCATGTTTTTGGTGCAATGGAGTGCTGTATAGCGTACATCACTGGATTTAAATCAAGTCCCATAGATGGCTTGGGCAAACATGGCCAATTAGGTCTGCCTCTGGGAGAAGTTGTCTGAAACGCGCAGTCTGAAATAGAGATAATGCATCAGCAACCATGTTATTTTTACCTGGTATGAACTTCACTTTCACCCAAATATTAAACTTAAGACATAGCAAAACAAAATAACAAAGAAATGTAATCACCAGAACAGATTTCGAAGAGAGACAATTCACCGCAAACAAAACACCCTTGTTATCCGAATGAATGATGATTCGTTTATTTGCAAAAAATTGTCCCCAAATTTCAAAAGCCACTACTACGGGAAAAAGCTCCAAAAGAACCAAATTCTTCGTTAATTTGTTCAAAACCCAAAATGAAGGCCATGCTCCACAACACCAGTGAGTGCGCCAGACTGCTGCAAAACCACACGAACCAGCAGCATCTGTATACAACTCAAGATCAGCGGAGAACACAAAATCTTCTTGAAAGAATGATCTACCATTGTAGTCTGTCAGGAACTGTGACCACACTAGCAGATCATCCTTAATCTCCAAGTTAATACGAATGCGAGAGTAAGGAGATTTAAAACCTGACATAGCCAAAGACATCCTTCTAGAAAATATCCTACCGACCGGAATTATCCGAGACGCGAAGGCCAGTAAACCTAAAAAAGACTGCAATTCCTTCAATAGCACCTTTTTTCTGCACAACGAAAATGCTATTAAAGATTGAATCCTTGCAATCTTCACTAAAGGTAATTGAAACTGAAGAGATATGGTGTCGATCTGAATACCCAAAAACTCGATCACTTGATTTGGAAAAACGTTTTTTCCCACAGCTATAGGGACACCTAAAAACTTTGAGATAGCAAAAAATATGTTTAGTAAAAGAAGACATACATTAGATTTAGCCGGACCTATAAACAAAAAATCATCTAAATAATGAAGGATGCCTTTGACACCTGATTCATATTCTAACATCCATTGTAAAAAAAAGTAGCAAACATCTCAAAATAGTGGCATGAAAGGGAATAGCCCATAGGCAAACACATGTCATAGAAGAAGAGACCTTCAAAACAAAAACCCAATGAGCTAAAAGAATCTGGCGAAATAGGAAGAAGCCTAAAAGCGGATTGAATGTCCGCTTTAGCTAATAAGGCACCTCGCCCAAACTTTTTGAGCTGAATAGCATCATCATAAGTCGAATAGGTTACAGAGGCCTGAGAATGATCAATTTCATCATTCAAAGAACTCCCTTTGGGAAAGGATAAATGATGAATTAGGCGGTAAGACTTGGGCTCCTTCTTTGGCCCCAAGCCAAGAGGAGAAATTCTAAATTCCTAAATGGTGGAACCAAAAAAGGACCTGCAATCCTACCTGCCAAAATTTCTTTAATTAGCTTATCTCTAACCACATCACTATGAGCGCTAACTGATTTTAAATTATCCACTAACTGACAACCCAAACCAGAAAAAGAGGGCAACTGAAACCCCTTTGAGAAACCATCAGTTAAAATTTGAGCCTTCTCCCTGTCTTCCCTGTCTGGATAAAGACGTAGGCAATGAACCATTCTTTCCACTATCACTGGAGTGTAAGCTTTTTGAGGACGCTCTTGGTGCTTGTATGTGAGAGACCCTTTTAAAACATTTTGACACTGGGTGAGTGCCGAAACAAAAGGAGCATTCATGCCTATAACGGCATGAAGATGCCCATTTACATTGAGATTCGTTAAAAGCATAACACACTCCCTTTTTATAAACCACAGAATTCAAATTATTCACCTGTTTGGGAAAGACTGGCTTCTGGGGAAGGATGAGGTTTAACCACAAACCTACATCCTTCATACCCCATTTAAGACTCGGATAAACAGATAACTTTTGGAGGAATGACTCATCATAACTATACCAGCCCATACCACCAACATTTTTATAAGCCTCCAGAATGTGCTCTAAATTCTGGAATAGACCACTACATTTATCTGAGAATTTCTCACCCATAACTGCTGAAAATATACAGAAGGCCTGTAACCAATTATGAAACGATCTGGGAACCATTCGCCGCCTATTATCCTCCACATTTTCCTCAGATTTTTTGTCATTTTGGACAGAAAATTATTTATAATTAGGAAGAAGCGACAATAAATCGATAAAATCACCTCTCCAAATTTTCTCTTTAACCAACAACTGTAAATGAAAACCTAAAGGAGACGTCTCACAAGGCATAACCTCCTTATAACATGTCTCAGGCACTGATACTGTATTTGGAATAGAAGCATTTGAAATAACAGAATTAACATTATTAGAATCACTTACAGGTAAAACTGCAGGTAAGGGAACATTAGTCATATTACCTGACCATACCGTAGCTGGAGAATTAGCTGGAACTGCTGTATTACCTAAAACTTCTGTAAACTTAGAAAGAGAAGAAATTAAATTAGAAATTAACAAATGCTGTGAAGACTCACCAGCCTGCACTTGTTGAGTGTCCTCCCTCACCACAGCCTGCGTGCTCAGACTGGCAGCAGCTGATAACCTAGGAGAGACAGACACATTAGAATTAACAGATCCCAGCCTAGATGTGCTAGCAGAAAGATTCTGCCTAGCAACAGGTGACTCCCTAATCCCAGAGACTGGACTATTTCTTCTTGGAGGTGGAGATGTCCTCGCTCCTCCCCGCCCCCTTCTAGCTCTGACAGGGGAAATGGACGGCACCCTCCTCTTTGGATTCCGCTGGCTGCTCCAACGAGCCGCACACCTGACACTCGCCTCCCTCTCCTGAGGGCGGACTTCTTTCTGCTGCCGCGTCATACGCGATGCTCCCTGACACTCTGGCGGGAGACTCCTCTGAAGCCTGCGAGTGAATGAGCGATGATACTCCTCTTCATCCGAGAGAGAGGGTGCCGACATCCCAGGCTCCACTCCGTGCGCCACCAGAGAGTGGGAAACCGCATCCAACTCCACGACAGGTACCGGCTCCTCTTCGGCTCCCAAAAACTGCCAAAGCCACTCTTCTCCTTCCTCCATAGCTGCCTTCTCAAGCACCCTTCTAACAAGGCTCTTCATGCCTTAAAGCGACAGCACCTATGGAGTTCAGCCAAGTTAGTCAGAGTGGCTGAAATCAAAGAGCAATGGGGTCCCTTATATAACCCCCACTCACATGTTTCCCGCCCGCTATCCACCTGAAAAAACCCGCCTAAAAACCCGTGTTTCCCGCTGCCCTACACATGAACCCACAGACCCCTTTTTAAAGGGCCAGCACCACAAATTTTTTTTTTTTTATTAATTCCCCGGCAGCCACAATCCCATGACGTGGGTATTTCATTCATACCCACTCTCCATGCGCCGTGACGTCAGTGGCTGCATGTAAGGTGAATATCTCCTAAACCATGCAGGTTTAGGAGATATTCATTTTACCTACAGGTAAGCCTTATTATAGGCTTACCTGTAGCAGGTCAGCTCTCCTGTGAAAATTGCAAGGAGCAAATAGCTGTACGATGGCTCGCACAGGCGCAGTTGCGTAAGCATGCCAGCGGGTCGGGCGGACTCTATGTCCACCGGCGACCCGCAATCACCTTCTACAGAGGAAGAATGGGGATCTGCCAATGTAAACAAGGCTGAATAAATTTGTTTTTTTATAATTTTTTTTGGAAATGTATCGTAGCAAAAAGTGAAAAACATTTTTTTTTTCAAAATTGTCGCTTTTTGTTTATATCGCAAAAAAGATCAAATACCACCAAAATACCACCAAAAGAAAGCTCTATTTGTGGGAAAAAAGGATGGCAATTGTCAGTTAAAGTGACGCAGTGACGTATCGCAAAAAATGGCCTGGTCATCAAGGGGGCAAACCCTTCTGGGGCTGAAAGGGTTAATGAGGTTTTTCAATTTATGGTTTAGCTACCCAGGTTTAACCTTTGCTCTTCTATATTTATTGCCCATTGGAATGCACTATGTGAAACCTTTGTTTAATATGCTCCTAAAGCATTCCCATTTTTCTTCTGTGTTCAATGTTTTTAGGATTTGGTCCCAATTAATGTCATGTAGCAATGGGTGCAGCTCAGAAAATTTGGCTCCTTTAAAATTTAGTGTTTTTGTGCTACCCTCATGCCTTCTTTTCCTGTAATATACGCTAAATGTGATCAGTCTATGATCGCTAGATCCCAAGTTGTCGAGTATCGCCACATCTGAGATCAGACTTGGATTGTTCATAACTAATAGATCTAGCATAGCAGGGCATTCCTTCTAGTTGGGGAATCCACCAATTGGGACATGAAGTTGTCCTGTAAGACATTTATGAAATGATGGGCCTTTAGGGAGTGAGCTGTCCCCTCTGCCCAGTCAATATCGGGATAATTGAAGTCCCCCATTACACCTTCCTGTTTTGCTGCCATTTCTAACTGTGATAGTAGGTCCAGCTCCTCCTCCTCCTTCAGGTTGGGTGGCCTATAACATACCTCCGCTATTCATTTCCCACTTACTTCTTCTCTTTGAAGTTCTACCCACACTGATTCTACTCCCCCCCCCCCCCATTCACAATGTCGCTTCCCTCTACCACCCTTGCATCATTTTTGACATATAGACACACCCCTCACCCTCTTCTACCTTTGCTGTCCTTTCGATACAAAGAATACCCCTGTATATTGGCCAGCCAATTATGTGAGCTGTCAAAGCAAGTTTCCGTTATTCCCACAAAGTCTAAGTCCTGCTCGTGTAATAGCAGCTCCAGTTCCTCTTATAGTTCCTCAATAGTTCCTATTTTGTTAGCTAGGTTCCTAGCATTTGTGTATATACCTCTTAGTGTTTCATGAGTGCATATTATTTCTCCTTTTGTTTTCCCTGGCTTTGTTTTTGAATTTACCACTCATTCGGGATTAGATATTATGGCTGTATTACTGCTGACTCCCCTGTTACCCTCTGTCATCTGCTCACTGCCGGCTATCGCTTCCTCTGAACCCTCCCCCCCAACACCTAGTTTAAAAGGCCCTCCAACCTTGTGGCCATCTTTCTTCCCAATAGAGTTGCACCATTCCCATTAAGGTGCAGCCCGTCCTTACTAAAGAGCTGGTAACCAACTGAGAAGTCAGCCCAGGTCTCTAGGAACCCAAACCACTCTTTCCTACACCAGTTCCTCAGGCACTTGTTCAGTTCCCTAAACTCCTGCTGCCTCTCTGGTGTGGCTCGAGGTACCGGTAGTATTTCAGAGAAAACTACCTTGGAGATCCTTTTTCTCAATCTATTCCCTAAGTCCCTGTAATCATTTTTTAGGACTCTCCACTTTACTCTCACTTTGTCATTGGTACCAGGGGCGTTGCTAGGTGGGAAAAAGACCAGGGGCACTAGCCTGAAGAAATGTGGGGGGTGAAAAATGGGTGTGATCTAAACAAAATAGTGGGCGTGGCTTACATGTGGCTTTATGGGGTGTGGCTCGTGTCTGAGATGAAGGAGGAATGGAGGAATGAAGAAAGAAAGAGGTAGGGAGGGAAGGAAAGAGAGGAGAAAGAAGAAAATAAAGAGGGATGGAGGGACAGCAGGCCCAGATCCTACACCACAATAGCAATATGTGTATTCCAGAAAGTTTAACAATCAGCAGATTGTGTTGGTGCTTCAATCATCCCGGCACCATGGTTGATATGGTATCAGGATGATTGAAGCGCATTATTTCTATTAATACATTGTAATATAAAATGAAATAGTTCAACTCACCATAATGCAGAATCAGTGGGAGCCCTGAGCGTGTCACTTGCCACTGTCGCCTGCTGCCAGATGCCATCAGGTGTCCCAAGCGGAGTCCCTCCTTCCATCAGGTGCCCCCAGCGGAGTCCCTCCTTCCATTAGGAGCCCCCAGCAGAGTCCCTCCTTACATCACAGGCGCGCCCAACGGAGTCCGTCCTTACATCACAGGTGCCTCCAGTGGAGTCCCTCCTTACATCACAGGTGCCCCCAGCGGAGTCCCTCCTTCCATCAGGAGCCCCCAGCAGAGACCCTCCTTACATCACAGGCACCCCCAACGGAGTCCCTCCTTACATCACAGGTGCCTCCAGTGGAGTCCGTCCTTACATCACAGGTGCCCCCCGCGAAGTCCCTCCCTGCCCGCCCACCCTGCTCATTCGCGGCCCCCTTATGCAGGCCGTTTGCGGCTCTGTGAAGCCGCCCATCCGCGGCTCTGTGAAGCCACCCGCCCACGGCTCTGTGACGCCACCCACTTGTGGCTCTGTGAAGCCGCCCACTCACGGCTCTGTAAACCTGCCCTCCCGCTATTAGGGACCCCTCGGGACACTTGGGGCTGTGGACAGGACATTCAGGGGTGCAGCCCTGAAAGCCACACCCTGGCGATGCCCCTCATTGGTACCAATGTGTACCATGACTGCTGGGTCTTCCCCAGCCCCGCCCACTAATCTGTCCACCCGATCCGTGATGTGTCCAACCGGAGCACCCAGTAAACAACATACTGTTCACCAACCACTTTCTGGCAGATTGCCCTCTCTGTCCTCCTGATAACTGAGTTCCCCACTACCAGCACTTGTCTAACCTTTCCTGTATCTCCAACCCCCTCCTTACTGGAGCCTTCACTCCACTGACAGCTAGGGGAGGGCGCCTGCTCCAGCACTGCCACCCCTGAGCTTATATCCCGGGCATCATGCAACTTGGCCTATTTGTTGGGGTGTACCAACTCAGGACTGGCCTCCCTAGCGCTCTTCCCTCTCCTTCTTTCTGACACCCAGCTACCTACCTCTGGGTCTTGTGGTTCCATCTCTCCAACCTCCTCTAGACTGGCCCCCGCCAGCACCTGCTGGGTAATGTCCAAGCTCCTCCCCAGGTTGCCGATGCTTCTCATTGGCTGGATCACCAAGTGAAAATAGAAGAAAGAAAGCCTAAAAAAGAAAACAATTACAGCCATCCCATCTAAGTATTGGTAAGCTGCAATACAATAGAGGTTTGCTTTTGGGTTTAATACTGCTTTAATGTAAGCTATATAACTATAAAAAAATTTCCAGTTCGTTATGTACTGTATATGTTATAGAACAAATACATTTGCTCTACTCCTTGATTTTTCAAATCAATGCATAGAGAATCCAAGCTCATCGAAGATTTAATCTGGGGCATCTATTTTCCGTGACAGATGTAATATTTATCTTCACATGAAATCGTTTGAGTCATTAGGGTGGTTTTGCTTGTATGCATGTTTGTATGCATGTTTGTATATGCAATGTAGTACATATTTTCCATTTTCAAAATAAAAACTTTTTTTAAGAAATGTGTAAAAATTCTGTGGTACTGCTTGAAACATCCCAGTTGTTTTTAGCTAAAGTTTGTCATTATTCAGGTGAAGGGAGGCTTAAAGTGTTATTAAGCCCGCAACAGTAAAATCAGTTTATATAAAGCATGCCTGTTATACTCACTGTGGAACCTAAGGGATTAATCCTTTGCATTGTGTATAAAGGTTGTTGGATCCTGTCTTCGCTGATCCTTCCCTTCTTCCACTGACTCCAGACCATTTCCTAATAGAAAACAGCATTAGGAGACAAGCTGCACATGCTCCGTTTAGTATGTATTGTGGTGTTGTTTTTTTTCTTGGGAGGGTGCATGTGATCAGTACAGGGCCAATCAGCACTGTCCAGACAGAGGGTCAGGGGAAAATGAAAAATCCTCCTACAAGCTTTAACCAGACACTGAGCCTGGATTCACACTTATGCAAATTGGATGCTGGTTTCCCCGCATTCCAATTTGTATGCCAGGAGATTGTGACCAGCTCTCTCTGGATCCGGTGCACACATCTCCGGAGCAGCTCTGGAGCAAATTGCACAGGAGTCCTGTGCGTCTTCGGGTCCATTTCAGCCTAAAAGTTGGACTGAAATCAGACCGGAAACAGTAAACAGGGACGCACTGGACCCCTGCTGTGAACCGCCCCATACTGCGGTGTGAACCCAGCCTGATAGAAGTCACAAGAATGCTATAACTGTTGAAAGAGGAAAGGTATTTAGCAGTTTATCTTTACTAAAATAATTGCATTTCCATGTTCTGTGTACTGTGGGAGACCAGATATAGTGAATGCAGGGTCCTGGGTTTAGTAACACTTTAAGGGTTAGGGTCAGCTAAAGAAATATGGTAATGTTCAGAGAATATGAGGCAGTGGCGGACCGTGCATTAGGCGCGCACGGGCACCGCCCCCCTATCCATGTGTCCGGTGCCGTGATCTACAAAGAGGGATGCCGGATGCATGGATTCCCATGGGGGGGTGTTTTTGAAGCATGTGATTAAAGCCATAGGTTCTAATAGGCTTCAAAAAAGGGTGAGCTCCTGGCACAGAGCACTGCACCTGAAGCCCACCCAGTTGTGTGACGATAATGAATGAATATTCATTATCGGCATACTGATCCTCCTCCTGGGCAATCCAATTGGCTGAAAGGACAGGCAATCCTATTGGATGCCTGGCAGGTGGAGAGACGAGACGCACAGTGGAAGCCACCCTGATCTAAGGAGACACAGGAGCCACTGCCTGAGCCACAGCTTGCTGCCTGCCGCCTGACCTGCAGCCCGTCATCTGCCACTAAGATGGGATAAGTGCTGGGCAGACAGCGGGCGAGTGGGCCGGGGTGCTGGTTAAGTTCCACTGGCCGCCCGAGGGAAGGTGGAGGGGAGTGCTGGTCAAGTCCCGCTGGCCACGGGGGGGGGGGGCTGTGCAGGTTAAGTGGCGCTGACCACCCGGGGGGTGATTACCACCCCCCCAAAAAATAAACACCGGCCATCACTGATACGAGGGAATTTAAAAAAAAAAAAAAACATTTTTGGCATCAATCCCCACAGTGGGTTTCCTGCACAAAAGCATCTTGTTCCATGATAAAGAACCTTATGAAACAAATCTCTACACATATACGTGGAACTTTTTGCTTTTGCAGTGAATTATTTGATGCATCTGCATTGGTTTTTATATATTTTTTTCTTCACACAAATGTAAACATGTACTCTAAGTTTGTGGGAAGAATTTTGGTTGTAATTAAGTACAAGGAATAAGTTGTTTAGAGTGCAGAGAACAATTTGTGAAAGTCCCCTGAGACTGCAGTGATATAACTCTAAGCATTACTGGCATTGAGAAATAAGATTTGTATATCTGTATAAACAAATGTACAGTAATTAAAAAATGCGAATGTAACATCCTGTTATTCTGAATCTGTTATAATATCAAATATCAGAAGGCTAAAATTATAACAGTATAACAGACAAACTACTTAATATATGTTATATCCTATGTGATTTGCAGAACACAATACATTAAAAGGACAACTAGGTTGTGTGATCATATGAGGAACCATCTGTCTAATATAAAGAGATGAAATTACCCCAATGTAGGGAACCACTTTGTAAATCACCATGGATCGAATACAGAATCCCATAGGATACAAATCATAGAAAGAGTAGATTAATTGGCAAGAAGAGGTGATTTTCCTATTGCGTAGAAGAGAAGTATTTTACTAAAAGTATTAGGACACCTGCCTTTACACGCACATGAACTTTAATGGCATACCAGTTTTAGTCTGTAAGGTTTAATATTGGGTTGGCCCACCCTTTGCAGCTATAACCGCTTCAACTCTTCCGGGAAGGCGGTCCACAAGGTTTAGGAGTGTGTCTATGGGAATGTTTCACCATTCTTCCAGAAGAGCATTTGTGAGGTCAGGCACTGATGTGGACGAGAAGGCCTGGCTCACAAATTCCACTCTAATTTATTCCAAAGGCGTTCTATTGGGTTGAGGCCAGGACTGTGCAGGCCAGTCAAGTGCCTCCACCCTAAACTCGCTCATCCATGTCTTTATGGACCTTGCTTTGTGCACTGGTGCCCAGTCATGTTGGAACAGGGAAGGGGCCATCCCCAAACTGTTCCCACAAAGTTGGGATCATGAAATTGCCCAAAATGTCTCGGTATGCTGATGCCTTAAGAGTTCCCTTCACTGGAACAAAGAGGCCAAGCCCAGCTCCTGAAAAACAACCCCACATCATAATCCCCTCTCCATCAAATGATTTGGACCAGTGCACAAAGCAAGGTCCATAAAGATCTAGATGAGCGAGTTTGGGGTGGAGGAAGTTGACTGGCCGGCACAGAGTGCTGACCTGAACCCAATAGGACACCTTTGGGATGAATTAGAGCAGAGACTTTGAGCCAGACCTTCTCATGCAACATTAGTGCCTGGCCTCACAAATGCACTTCTGGAAGAATGGTCAAACATTCCCATAGACACACTCCTAAACTCCTAGACAGCCTTCCCAGAAGAGTTGAAGCCATTATAGCTGCAAAGGGTTGGCCATCTCAATATTGCACCCTACAGCCTAAGACTGAGATGCCATTAAAGTTCATGTGCATGTAAAGGCAGGTATCCCAATACAAAAAGTTGTTGAATTTTCCAACAGTTATTGTTTGCAGTTTTACAATTTTTTGATCATTCTACATCTTAGTTTTTAAATGTATGTTTGCCAGATTGGATGGAAAATCGCCCACTGTCTGGCCACCCTAAGCATTTCATTATAACAGTATGCTCTGCCAAGTGGCACACAGCAACATTGATTAGCAGGAAATGCTGGGAATTCTAATTGCAGGATAACAGGTACACCCAAGTCTGCCTCAAGGAATTACTGCAACAGTTGCTTTATTAACGGTTGTAGTGTTTTTTTTTTTTTTTTACCTTAAAGTGGTTGTAAACCTCACACATCAAATATGAACAAAGCATATCCCTCTATTTTTAAATCATGTCTTGTTTTATTTGAAATATATAAACATACATTTCAGTAAAATAAGAAGAAAACAGGTATCAGGTACAGCCATTGGCATTTCCTCAGAACACTCCAGTAACATATCAAATCAACTGTCTTTGTACATCACAAACAGCACAAGAAATAAAACCAACTATAATTCCCATTGAAATTATCCCAGTAGTCTGTCTATTATCAGATCTGTGGGGGCAAGATCTGGAATAGCAAGCCAATCCCCTCACAATCTTTCAAACTTGTGAGGCCATCCCCTGTTTTGAAAGATAATTTTTTTCGAGCTTAAGGGTGTACCAAGCATATCCCTTTATAGTGTGTACTTTTCTCAATCCAGAGCACTAAGTGTCATTTCTGACAGGTTTTCAAGGATACAGCCTGTGATTGACAGCATCTCTGTTCCGTGTGCTGTGTGAAAGGGGGCATGTTTCTTCCCTCTAATCAGATCTCAGCTGTACTCACAGAATGTAAATTTAGTTCCCCGTCCCCTACTTTTTGAAAACTCAGACAAGATGTATACATTCTGCACATTTAATAGCTGTAAAGGAGAAAAGACCACAGATAAATAGGTATAACTTATATAGGAGGATGTGTTTAATCTCTGTGTATCACCTGAGGCCAGGCATTTCACTGGGTATATGTTTACAACCACCTTTTTGCATTTCTATCATATATGCATGATGTCCTACTTGATTTTACTTGATTTTATTTAATTTCATTCCATTCCATATTTATGCCTATTGTCCAGTGTTATCATAGGGATCTCATTCTAATTCCAGTTTTGATTTTAAGATTAATTGAATAGTCATTTTTTTAAACATGATTGCTGTTAACAATAAATGTACTGGTTTTAGGGACTCTCGTGACTGGGCAGGACAGGGAGAGAGGGGTGATATGTTTCATACATGTTTTTTTTTTTTTATTTATGTTTTTCGTATGGAAATATTTGTATTTTGAATCAGTATCTATTTAAAGAGTAACTCAACTTTCATGAGGAAAAAATATAAAATTAAAAAAAAAAAATAATATAGCATATACAATTGCTACAAAAGCCATATTGTATTTGAATGCTATTAAAATTTACCTTTCCTGGGGGCGGGGTGACCAGCGGAGAAGATGGCCGCATGACCTAGCAACTCCGCTCAGCCACCCGGGACAAGTAGCGACGGTCAGCACCCCAGAAGCCGTACAAGGGCTTACCGGGCTCCAGCACACCACGGAAGTCGTGGAGATTGACCTGCAAGAAAAAAGAGGACGCACAAGTGAAGAAGCTGGCTAGCTTCTTCCACCCTAGCTCTGGACGGCCTACACAAAATGGCGGCTCCAGAAGACACGCGGAGCCGCAGGGGATGTAAAGAACAACGGCAGCAGTTCACAGGCGGCACGGCAAGTGGGGAACCCAGAGAGTGGAGATTCCTCTGGCTCCTCATCTCCCTCCACCCAGAGCCCTGTAAAATCCAGGCCCCGCAGAGACCAGCAGAGGAGGAAGAGAACGGTATGGAGGTAAGCCACACAACCTCCATAGCAAGCCACACACAGCACGCCACTCCAGATCCCATAGACACATTCCCTGCCCTGGGACAACCAATATCAGACATAACCCTCAAAGGGATGCTGATATCGCACAGAGCATCGCTGTAAACAGATATCAAAGAATGTGTAAAGCAGTTCCAGCACGAATTGTATGATCTGGGGGACAGGGTGGCACACACAGAATCGTTCATAGAAAAGATCACTACTTCCTTCAACTCCATTGTGGACGCACACAGCAGCCATACAGAGGAGATAGAGTGGCTTAAAGCTAAAATATCAGATATAGAAGACGGGCAAGAAGGAATAACCTAAATATACGAGGCATCCCAGAAAACATACCCCAGGACCAATTACAGAGATATGTGATGGAACTGTTCACTAAAATAGCCCCATCCCTCTCTGCAGCAGATTTATTAATCAACAGAATACACAGACTCCCTAAACCCTCATTGTTGGTCTCAGAAGTACCCAGAGATGTTATCTTAAGAATGCATTACTACAAGTCTAAAGAAACAATCACAATGGCATTCAGGAGAACCGCAGATCTACCAGGGGAGTTTGCAGGCCTGCAAATGCTACCTGATTTGTCCAAGCATACGCTACAGAGAAGGAAAAACCTAGCGACAGTCACTAAAGCATTAAGGAATCCCAATGTCCCACACAGCTGGAAATATCCAGCGACTTTATCAGTGACACATAACGGCAGCACATCCATGATATCATCCCTGGAGGAAGGGCTCCAAGCATTGCGAATATGGGACATTTTGCCCCCCCTTGACACACCCCATGCAAGCCTCCACACCTCCCCCCGACTTTACTAGAAGAAGAGTGGCAAATTGTGTCTCATAAAAGGCCAGCCAGAGCAAGTCAGCAGTTGGAGGTACTGATCACCTAAGACCACACTAATCAGCAACGTTATGTCCCAGGCCAAAGGAGTATTTCACATCCAATGGCCCCTAAGGATAATACAGCAGTAAGTTCTGTTCTCGGATCTATGTTAAGATCCTCTTTTTATGTTAACTTTCTCTCTGGTTCTCTTTTGACAGTTTAAGTCCCCAGTTCCACAATTGTAAGAAAAACCAAGGCAAACCCACGGTGCTAATGGATGGCCAACGCACTACTACCACACAAGGTAACCAATTGCTGCACACATTCAAACTCTAAACCCAAATAATGACTATTAAATGCCTTTCAATAAACGCCAATGGGCTTAACCATCCGGCAAAAAGATTTTCAGGAAGGAAGCCACCTCTACCAATGCAGACATTGTCAGTGTACAGGAAACTCACTTCCAAGAGTTGAAACACCCGAGGTGCAAACATAAATATTACCCACACATATTTATGGCAAATGTGCCTCGCAAGAACAAAGGAGTAATGATAGTTCTTAAACACTCGCTCAACTTCAAGATGAAGGACATAATACGGGATGCGAAGGGAAGGTACATTGTCCTCACATGTGAGGTCAACGACATTCCACTTACACTAGTTACGGTGTATGCACCTAACACTCACCAATTGAGATTTTTCCACAGACTTCTGGCAGTAATATCCAAGTGCAAACATGGACATTTACTGATGTGCGGGGATTTCAACTTAACAAACAACCCAGAGCTGGACTATTCCTCTGACCCCAAGGGGAGGAAATCCTCATTGGGGCCTTTACTACACAAGGAAGGGTTATATGATGTATGGAGATGTCACCACGCAATGGAAAGGGACTATACGTTTTACTCCTCCAGGCATGGTACATATTCTCGTATAGACATGTATATAACAGACTTGTGGCTCCTCCAGAGGTCCTCTTCCTCCAGTGTAGGGAATATTACATGGTCGGATCACGCGGCGATATTGCTCTCACTAGAGGAACAGGGACTGCAGGACCGAGCATCTATATGGAGGTGTAACCTCAAAACACTACAGAACCCTAAGTACAACAAGTATGTCTCTCAACATCTCCGCAAATTTTTCCACACGAATGTCCCATCAGTAACAGACCCATGGTCTGTATGGAATGCACACAAGGCGTTCGTAAGGGGTATATGCATCCAGCAAAACTCCAGAGCCAAAAGAGATTATAACAAAAAATTAGAGGCTACAATTTCAGAAATTCATCAATTAGAATCCCAAAACAAAATGTCCCCCAATCCAGTGATATCTGATAAATTACATAATCTTAGAACTTCCCTTCGTACCCTACTACTGGGACAGTATGATCACCACTTACATAAACTCAAACTCACCACTTACTCACAAGCCAATAAAATGAGGAAATATTTAGCCAATAGAATAAAAATAAAACAAGCTAAAGCAAGAATACAATTTCTAATACCCCCCACTCATCATTGCAAAATAACTCACCCTCAAGAGATTGCAGATAAATTTGCTGAGTATTATGAGGCCCTGTATAATTTAAAAGAAAACGCGGATACCCCCCAACCATCATTATCAAACATACAAAAATTTCTAGAAACAATCTCGTTACCCCAGCTCACGGAAGACCAGCTCCAAGCCCTGAATGCACCTATCACTCTCCCTGAATTATCGAAAATCATAGATTCCCTACCAAATGGGAAATCTCCAGGCCCAGACGGGCTTCCCAATGAATACTATAAATTATTTAAAGATGAATTGACTCCACATCTTTTAAAGGCCCTTACCAAAGCTACCCACACCTCCTCCTTACCGCCGGAGATGTTGAGCATACGTCATCACTCTTCCCAAACCAGGGAAAGAGTCAACAACACCAGGTAATTTTCGTCCAATATGTTTATTAAACTGTGATGTCAAAATATTTGTGAAACTTTTAGCTAAAAGGATTATGTTGGTTCTACCTTTATTGATTAAGAGGGATCAGACAGGGTTTGTGGTGGGTCACCAGACTGCAGATGCAACTAGACGGGTAATTGATGTGATCCATTATGCTGAAAGGGCCAGAACACCTTCTCTGCTTCTGGCTTTAGATGCAGAGAAGGCGTTCGATAGGGTGCACTGACAATACATGTCCGAAGTACTATCTAAATTTGGATTTTCTGGACCCATCAAGTCAGCCATAGCCTCCCTATACTCACACCCATCAGCGCAGGTATACACCACAGGGGCAATATCCAAGCCATTTACTATATCTAACGGAACTAGGCAAGGGTGCCCACTCTCCCCAACAATTTTTAATTTAATTATTGAGCCACTGACGGAAGCCATCAGATCCCATCCACTAATAACAGGCTTCGAGTTTAAGATATAAAAATTAAAGTTGCGCTGAAAAAATTGAATTAATTAAATACGTGCATCAAACCTATGTGCATATTTCAAAATGATGAAAAACAACACAAAACTACCACTTATATAACACATAAAGTGATAAGAAACGGAAAAGTCCCAGGTAGTGACCTGCAAATAAATCGATCCTTTTTTAAAAAATCCCTCAAGTGTCCTTTAAATAAATGAATATAATCCGACACAAAGTCCCAAAAAGTCCCATATAGGGTGAATCAAGCAAAAATCTTCAAAGTGTGTTGGAGTAGCACTCAAGCTTAATAATCTATCACCAAGGTACACACAC
Source organism: Glandirana rugosa (assembly GCA_018402905.1). Taxonomy (NCBI): domain Eukaryota; kingdom Metazoa; phylum Chordata; class Amphibia; order Anura; family Ranidae; genus Glandirana; species Glandirana rugosa. The sequence goes on along the minus strand of BLSH010338006.1, from coordinate 1,388,504 downwards.
CCGATGCCCACACGTGATTTCGGTGTCCCCCAACAAAGTGCTACTTTATTAGGTCCATCTTCTCCCAAAAAGTCAAACAATCAACCATTGTGTTGTCAAACCTGTATATAACAGATTTATATACATATAACAGATCTTTTCTCTGTTATATACAGGTTTGACAACACAATGGTTGATTGTTTGACTTTTTGGGAGAAGATGGACCTAATAAAGTAGCACTTTGTTGGGGGACACCGAAATCACGTGTGGGCATCCTGCTGGGAGACAGCCTTGGTGTACTGCCGGAAGTAAGAGGAGGAAAGGAGGGAGCATACCCGTACCAGATATCCACAGATATATACCAGCAGAAGGTTATTTCTGCCTGCGAGTTTGACCCACTAGCGATAGTGAGTCCTGGATTTCTGGTAAGAGTACCCAAACCATCTTTGAGCACATCGGGTGTGTGTACCTTGGTGATGGATTATTAAGCTTGAGTGCTACTCCAACACACTTTGAAGATTTTTGCTTGATTCACCCTATATGGGACTTTTTGGGACTTTGTGTCGGATTATATTCATTTATTTAAAGGACACTTGAGGGATTTTTTAAAAAAAGGATCGATTTATTTGCAGGTCACTACCTGGGACTTTTCCGTTTCTTATCACTTTATGTGTTATATAAGTGGTAGTTTTGTGTTGTTTTTCATCATTTTGAAATATGCACATATGTTTGATGCACGTATTTAATTAATTCAATTTTTTCAGCGCAACTTTAATTTTTATATGTTATGTCACATGGTTTATTATCACATGATAGTTGCTGCTCTCAAAGAACACTTTAGCGCAAATATTTATTTTTATGTTTAGGACTTCGAGTTTAAGAACCAACAACACAAATTAAACTTATTTGCGGATGACATAATTCTAATGCTCACGAAGCCACTGCAATCCTTAACATCCACACATCAAATCCTAAAACAATTCAGCAACATATCATACTACAAGGTCAACACATCAAAGTCCACAATTTTGGACTTGGGGGTGCCCCAGAATATTAAACACCTCATTCAGTCCACACTCCCATAACCGTAGAGCACAAAAGAACTGCAATATTTAGGCATACTCTTAACCCCTAAAATATCTCAATTAAACCCTACCAATATAACCCCACTATTATCTAAAATATCAAACGAACTGGATAGAATATCAAAGGTAGAGCTCTCATGGGGAGGCAGGATAGCCGCCCTTAAAATGAACATCCTTCCCCCAGCTGTTATATGTCTTTAGGAACCTGCCCGTCCCACTCCCACATAAATACATTAAAAAAAATGGATGCTATAATGTCAAAATCATTTGGAACGGGAAAAGACCTAGATGCGCAAAACAGTCCCTATTGTGCCATAAGTCCCTGGGAGGAGCAGGCATACAGAATATTAGTAACTATTATAGAGCAACACAACTAGCTGCTATTAAACATTGGTTACCTATCCTTCTCCCAGATCCAAGGTGCCATAGGTATCTAGTCACTGTTCGTTGGTCTTCTCTAGAAAGCATCCCCTATTACGATCAAGATAAAGGACGGTTTCTCCACCAAAAAGAAATAAATTGGTTACAAATTATCGTCGATCAACACAACGAGATATTATCAATGATTATAAGACATACGGACGAGGAGGGTCCCTGAATACCGTGTTATCCCTGACAAAACGCGTAGATCCAGAAAAGGGCAAGGTTTACTAAAACTGTAATATCGTAGGTAAAA